>VKGM01006160.1:4209-15753 GCA_007844875.1 Busseola fusca | reverse complement strand
ACGGATTTGGATGAAATTTGGCACACAGATGGTTTATAACTAGGAATAACACATAGGATACTTTTTATCCTGATATTCCCACGGGATCGAAACTTACGCGGGTGAAACCGCGGGGCGCAGCTAGTAATAAATAATTTTATTTCGGACAATGAGAATCCATAAATGCAAATGATTGAGACTAGTTGGTATCGTTTGGAACGCAATCTGCATTTATTGAGTTATTTACATGTTGTGCAGAGAAATTTTTCGAACTTATGAAGCAATGGTTTAGGAATTTGCTTCAAAATGATGCAGATTCCGGTTAATAATGTGTTACGCAATTAGGGTGCTGTAATGCCATCACTAGCTGCCACAGAGGCTGTAACAGAGCGTAAACTCGTATTTTTTTTTTGTTACACAAAAGGCTATCGCGAAACTAAAAAAAAAGAAATGCCGCTGCCATAGAAGTTGTGACGCTGAGTTCGGAATTAAAAATTTAAAACTGTCGAGCCACTGCGGTCAGTCATTGCGATTGGGCGACGAAGCCGTTTGCAGTTTCAGTCACCTTCGGTAGAGCACCGTTATTATGTGTACATATACAACTATACAGACAACATTAGATTAAGGGCTGATTTTCCAATAGTCTAATAACTTTTATCTGAAGAATAATGATTGGAGTTCGACAGTTTTTGTATAGAAAATATGTCAATATTTATTCAGATAACTTCTATCTGAAGAATAAGTACGACAATTTGACATATCTTCTATACAAACGCTGTCAAACGTCAACCATTATTCCTTAGATAAAAGTTATCTGACTATTTGATAAATCAGCCCTAACAGGGAACAATGTTTAGAATACCTACTATAATTTACAATAACTTGTTGTCATATAATTATTAATATTCTTGATTTATTACACACACGAAAGTTGATGTTATAAAGTCACTCGAGTTCACAAGTACGTATGTTGCGGTGGGGTGCAGAAGTCTGGATTTGTGTCCTGTTGGTGACATTATGTTCGCCCCTATTTTAAATGGCACTTTAACATAATTGCCGAAATGTGGGGTTTACGGTGAACAACAAAAGTTGAATATAACATTCGATAATACACCGTGGGATTTTAATCGTCTTACAAACAAATCCTTTACAAGTTACTGAACAGCACTTTATGAAAAGTAGAAATATCAGGTTCTACATTTGAATTTGTGCTATATAATTCAGGTTTGCTGCTCCTGAAAGAACAAACAATAAAAGATTAGCTTCATAGTTATCAGTACTTAATTGAAAAACCGGCCAAGTGTGAGTAGGAATGGCGCATTATGCAGCCGGTGGCCGCACCCACAGGGAACCAAGTTAGGGATGTCGGGAATGCAAAAAAGTATCGACATATATCGATATTTTTGAAAATATCAATTTTTTTATTTAAAAATATCGATACATCGGTACAATATGAAAAAAAAATGGTCTAAGCTACTTAAGTTATTTAAGGTAGGTACATTACTAGATAAGTACTAATCAATTGACATCATTTTTAATAAAATATCAGGAACAACGATAAAAAATATTGATTATTTATTAATTCGACCAATATGTAATGATATAGACGTAAGAAAAACTGATTTATGTGCTCGGCTGTAAGCCGACTTCAGTAATTGGGTACTGCGAGATTTACAGCAGATGCCACTCACTCTCTAAGGAAACCGAGGACGCAGACGATATCAAATACTTTACAGCTATGTCGGAAAGAACTGGGGTAAAATGGCGACAATCAAACCAAAATTTTGTTAGATTCTCTTTTCTGATGCCAACTTATAAACCAACTTAAGTACCAAATTAAAAACGCAGTTAAGCAGCAAATTGAAACAACCAAATAAAAAAAACGTTTTTGATACAATTTCGATATTGGACTTGATATCGATATATCGTTACAAAAGGTATCGTCCAGAAATATCGATATATCGAATTGAAAATATCAATACCTATATCGATATATCGATGTATTGATATTTATTCGACAAGCCTAAACCAAGTTAAGTAGCGTAACCCACTTGCATCGCGCACTTGGCCACAAAGACTGGTCGAATCGCGCTTTGTATACTTTACTATGAATGAACGTCGAACCTTCTGCGACCAACGTTACGACGGTCGTGGCGGCGGCGTAGTGCGCGAGGACCCTAAGGGTTTTGTTCCAAGAAAAATTCAGATAGTTTGCCTTTTTTATCTTTGGGTCAATAATAGCTAAAACGTAAGAAGCAATTTTATGTATATTTGAAGTGACTAGTTATTACGCCTCATAAGAAACGGCCCCTGTGAGAGACCGAAGCGATGGACAATGTAGTAAAAAGGCCGCGTTGAGACCCTTTCTGCATGAAACCAAAACAGGATTATCTAAAACAGTATCGCCCTGAGGACACGGTGGAGCATACGGTGGAGGTCTGCCCTGCCTGGGTGGAGCACTGCCGTGTCCTCATGGCGGCCATCTTTCGCGGCCGGCCCTGGTCCAGGCCATGGTCCGGAGGGATAGTGCATGGCAGGCCATCACCTCTTTCTGCGAAGCAGTGTTTTAAAGAGATACCGGGGCCCCTGGCGCATAGGCAGGTGAAGGAACATGGGTGGGTTTTAGTCAGTAAAAGTCTGACACGCCCTTCCGCTCCGCTTAGAGCGGGAGAGGTCATTTGATGATTTCCCATCCACAAAAAAAAGGGATAATGTAATCTCCGGAGCTAATGAACCAATTCAATTTTTTTTTTCATTTTTTTATCTTTTAATGTCTCTTTTATGTTTGAAAAACATATTTTTTCGACACCCTCATACACTATTCCTTTCTTTCTCCACCATTCCCATTCCTTATCAATATGATAAAAGATGATCACAAGAACATCACAGAGATCTGATTTGCCATTTAGAGTATGTCATATAGTTTCGCAGATAATATAAAATTACCGCTAAAACATTCACGAATACAAACTTTCATTCATACCGCTCAGCACATAGGTACATGGCGTTGCGCAAATACGCAATTTTTCTGAATCGCTGTATTCATACTTTACTCGAATTGATAACATTGTCGGCATAGTCATTGGGTGATGTAAAATGGTTGGATGTCGTTCTATTGATTTCGGTTAGTTTTGGTTCTTTGATGTCATACATATTTTTGTGCTTCTCCTCTTCGCAATTCTGGATTACAATGGTTTCTATCTAAGTTGCGGTAATAATAAAGCTGAAGAGTATGTTTGTTTCAACGCCCTAATTCACTGGAACTACCCATCTGATATGAAAAAATATTTTTGCATTTGATTAATATAGTCCAATTCTTGAGAAAGGCTATCACGCTGCGACTCTTAGGAGCCGAGCAGAAAGAAAATAAAAGCCCGAAAGAAGAAAAAACGCTAAGCGAAAACGAAGTAATAGCGCGGGCAGACGACGCGTTGCGACCGATCGGGTCGGAGTAACCAAAATTCCACTTTTTTTACTTTAATAGGGTCTCGTTTCATCCTTTGGGTACGGAACCCTAAAGTTATTAAAACAAAAACTTGAGATTATTATAGAAAATTTATTAAGTTTTGTAAAAAATCATAGTGCGTACGTTACTAATATTAGTCCTGCGAGTTTGTAATGTTACCAATATAGTCCAGTCCTGTGAGATTATTAGAGTTTAAATAATCTCAACTCTCTATAAACTCAATTTTATCCTACATTGTACTAAGTTGTGTTCCTGCACTAAAGTCAGTAAAAACATCAATTAATTTTATAACATGATACATATTTAATTATTACTTACCTCGCTGTCGTAGAAGTTGACCTTGGGGTAACAAGAAGGCAATTCATAGGTTGACTATCTAGCTGTCTATTGTGATACAAATCAACTGCTTTCTGAGCATCTTCTTGAGTTTTATAAATAACTTCTGCAGTGCCAGGGCGAACTAATCGTGATTCCAGCATGCCTCCCACATCTCCAAATAATTCCTAAAACAATTATTATGTTAAGGGCATAAAAAATGCTTTACGGCATAAAAAAGCTGCAGAAAAATACCCAATTATTATTAAAAAACCCGATATGCACATAAAATTTCATACAAATCGGTCAAGTCGTTTCGGAGGAGTATGGTACTAACATGTGACATGAGAATTTTATATACAAGATTTATTAAAATTGAAAAATTAGAGAGCAGTGCTGGCCCAGTGGTAACGGCCGCGACTTACAAGAAGTCGTAGGTTCGAACCCCGTCAGGCGCTTTACTTTGTGTAAATTATTTCATCGCCACTGCTCTCAAAAACGGTGAAGGAAAACATCGTGAGGAAACCGGCATGTCCTAGAATCAAAACTTCGAAGACATGTGACATCTACCAACCCGCACTGGGCCCGCGTGGTGGATTACGGCCCACTCCCTCTCACTGAGAGGAGGCCTGTGTCCCAGCAGTGGGAACATTATAGGCTGATTATAACTAGTCTTTGTATAGATTAAATAGCAACACAAACTCCGTCATGAAGTGGAAATATGTTGAAACATTCTATATCGAATGCCGGAACAATATAAGACATAATTGAAGTCCCATTGCAGTTGTTAATAAGGAAGAACTAGAAAATGGTGAAGTGCACGCTTTTTGAGGGCTAATTCTCAGCCTGAACTTTTGATTTTATTCTAGAAAATAAAGCAATGGTGGTAAATTGCATGACCATCACGCAAAATATATGTAAATATTCTCAATTTTCTATGACATTCTGTCTTTTTCAAGTCTGGTCATGGAAGACTAGATCAATTTCATCTCAATAGATGGGCTCAACACACGATTGACTGGGATAATAGCATGTTCAATTATCTATACACGCATCTCACATAACTTCACGCTATTTCCTTTAGAGGGCTCCCCGTCTAAAAAATTACATCCGAATGTGTAATATTGTACTACTGTTTTTTGTTACCCTGTTCTGTAGGGTGACTGTGAACTCTGTTGCACCAGTCTTAGCAAAAGGTATCTTGTTACCCAGTTCCTGGGTTGTGGAAGTCGCTCTGTGTAAAATACTGGTATTCAGATGCATCTGGTGAGACTGGAAGCCGACCTCAACATAGTTGGGTAAAGGCTTGGCAGATGATGATGATGATAATGTGAACTCAGTAACATGAATGTTTGAGAGTTCGTTGTAGATATAGCTGCAGTTTCTTCATCTATAAGTTTTCTTGCCTTAATATTTGACATATGTTCAAAATCTTGCTGTTCTCATGCTTTACCCAATGCTAAATGTAAAAACGACGCAACGGTTTTGTCCAATGGTCATCCGATGTATGAAAATGATTTTTTTTTGTTAACTGGAAGGCGTTGTTTAGTCTTGCATGATAGCCTTCTGATAAGTAGAACCTGATCGAGCCCAATCAACTTTCGCTCAACAATATTAATGCTAAATATCTTTCTTATGCAAATTGCAATTTATTTCAAAGTATTTGCTTAAAGCACTAATTGGTTATTTGCATAATAACCTGTTAAAGGTCATAAGGGCTTTTATGTAAGTTATTACAGGTCTCTCTAGAAAGTAGTCACATTTTACTGGAAAACAAGCTGCAAGAACCAATTTATAAATTAAATCCACTTCGCCCGTCACAAGGCACAAAAGTTTGATACTTGATCTTAATGATTATGAGTTCGTTTAAGACTAGTTTCCAAGTTTCCTTGCATAGCAGTAGAACTGTTTAAAGCTTGAGAAATCATTCATTCATTGGCTTGCGTATGCAATATAATAATGCATTCAGGCTGCTGATGGGGCTGCCCTGATTCTGTAGCATATCAGGTATGTTCGCCGAATCGCAAGTAGACTGTATTTATTCCACTATGCGAAAACGATGCACGTCTCTGGTGCGCGGGGTTCGGGTTAGCTCCAACGGCATCTTGAGGCCATTTGCGCAGTGTTTCGATAGCCTGTACCTGAACCATTGCTCTATGGTTCATCTTCTGGTCAATTGTAGTATGTATTATCGTTGCCCTTCCCGCTAACTATCGTATCTCACAAACTGTCGTATCTGCACTGACATTACCTATGTATTCATAACTTTGTTTCGAATTAGTTCTCTCTAATCGTCACCTCTGTATCGTTTACCGTTACACAACTAAGCTTCGCACAACTAACGCAACTACAGTAACATGACTGTAACGCCCGACCGAAAAACGGTTGCCCTGGAAAAACATCAATTGCTAGTTAGGACAGTTAGCAGGGAGGGTGACGATATGTGTACCTAATCTTACTTTTCAATATTGTAGGTATATATTTTTATTTTATTTTTTGTATCTACTATGATCCTATGTTGGTCAAAATAAACGATTTATTATTATTATTATTCAATAAACTCCCAAAACGTATAAAGAAATTATCCCATTGTATCCCATGGTGTCTCCACCCCATAGATTCGACGCACTATGTCATTACACCCTTGCGTGGGACAAGATATTTCGGGAGAGCTGTCGATTTCGTGTATTACGATCTACATCAATAATATGGGACTATGGGAGAAGGATTTTGATGGTATACGTCTTTTGAGAAATACTTAAATAGTAGTTGATGTCAAAGAAAGAGAAGATAATGTAATTTATATCTATAAAGAAATGGAAAGACAGATAGAATTACTTTAGAAGACGTTACTATACCATGAAACTTTCTTTCTAATATGGGGGTTGGAGGTTTAAAAGAAAACTGGGCAAGGAAGCGATACAATCCATCCCTGGAATTTGTACTACAAGCCCCAAGATACAGACTATCTAGTTTGGGCTTCACTAGCAACTAACATATTGTAACCTAGCTGTATGTAGTATTTTAAGCTACTCATATCCTTGTAACTTTACCAGTAAACCTGCTTATTGTAAAACCTTGGACTCAGGACAATAAATATTTTTTTATCCATTTCATTCTACAACAAAGATCTGGCAATTCCGTACTTGCGATAAAAATGTAGACAAGGTGACCAAGGCCACCAAGATGAACAAAAACTTATGCCAATCAGCGTAGTCTTAACACTCCAAATCATGAAAGCTGCTTCTAATCACAAACCCAACCAATCAAACCCTACATCACATAATCTATGCAGATAGTCTTCATAACTCCAATGACATTAATATCGACAATGCTGGCCAGTCGCGCGACAATGACAAACTGTGTAACATATATACGTTGGTACACACAGTCACATAGACGCACAAGATGATAGTACATGATGTAATGAAGAACAGGTGACAGAAGGGGATATATTTAGGCTTGATATAGGGATGTACGATTTAACGGAGGACGCTGTTGCTGAATCAATTTATGATTTGATGCTTTTATCAGCTGAGTAGTTCTAGGAATTGATTGGTTTTAAGATTTGCTTTGCTGCGTTTTATTGTTCAGATTAAAAGTTTTTGCGTCTAGTTTTTGTTCAATATAGAATATTAAACGAATTGAGCTTGCTATATATTTGATTGAGTATATATACATCTGCTAACACTCATCAACTGAAAGACTTGTCAATATATTACTATATTACATAAACATATATATATATATATATATATTTTAATTTTATAAACCAGTGCTTGACCGCGATCCCGCTTGATGGTAAGCAGTGAAATTAATGGTGGTAAAGCGCACTAGTTTAATATTAGCCTATTCACTCTAGCCTTGGATACACTCAAATTGTAATCAGACGGGAAGACCGCCGCAGGCAACTTGTTCCAGTCCTTCGATGTGCGCGGTATAAAAGACGAGGCGAAACGTTTCGTCCGGATCGTAGCAGTGTCAATAACGTAAGGGTGGATACTCGCCGTACGACGGGTCGTCCGATGATGGACGGTGATGGCGGAATCATCATGTAATTCCTGCGCACACTCTCCAAAATGCATCCTATAGAATACCGAAATTCTCGCTACCCTACGCCTGTGCTCCAAGCTTCCTATCTACAATAATTAGTTCTGATTTCACAGAGTTGTTGCCTTGTATAAATCAGAATACACCTTCAACGCTTCCGGGTCGGATCATCAACGAAGAATTCTACTTTCATCGCTACATTAATCCCAAATTAAAATAATTTTAATCAAACGAAGACTAATCTCCTGGCGCGCTTTCTACATCATTTATCGATTTTAAAGCAGTAAATCTTTGATAATTATAGACTACTAGCCTGCTCTGAGAACTAGGAGGTAATCTCTTGACCTATTATGTTGCATTAGGAAAAGTTATAACCGTAATTACGTGGTTGTATCTGAATCCCGTGATTGTTGTAAGAGGATTATTATATCAAACTTTATACCAAAGATTTGGACCAAACTAATGTTTATTGCAGTCATTAATAGTGTTATAGGTAATATTAGAAAACCAAATCTCCTATATGAACGTTCACATTCTAGTAAATTAAGAACCATAAAAACCGACTGACTGGTGACTGCCGAGATGACGTCTAATAGAGATGTATGGAAGAAAAATACATGTTGCGCCGACCCCAAATAAATTGGGATGAGGGCAGGAGAATGATGATGATGATGATGAAAAACCCTTTTTTGGGTCAGAAAACACGGTAGAATACATTTTTTACACTAATAATTCATATAATATGTTACATAGGAGCCTAAGACGCTAGATTTTAAATTCTCAGTTGCATTCAGTCAAATATAATATCTCTAATTCAGCTCCATTTTCGAAAAATTTCTGGCGTTGATTGTGATTAAGATGCGATTACCTACAACCAAATTTTCTCCGTTTTTAAGCACAGGAATGGGCCCTCCGACCTTCCCCATCTAGCTGTCATTTTGGGTCATTTTAATTACTACATTTAAAAGAAATTATTGGTGTCTCATGTTTAAAAAGTCAATTGAAATTTAGAAGGTTATTCCACAATTTCTATTGATTCGGACAGACACTATAATTTATTTAATAAACATCATTACGAACAATCACAGCGTCTATTTAAATTGCCAAGAAAACGTGTATTAATAACATCTATTAATTAAGCGGCAATAAACGCCGTCCCTAACATAAAAACGTTAAAATATTACCGTCAATAAATACAGACGTTAATAATACATGAACGAGTAATTATTTAAACATAAACCTCATCCAAAGAATCGTTGTACAATCGTTAAACAGAATCGATTAAAAATAAATTGTGAATCTCTAAATGGAACATCACTATAATTCAAATTCACTGTGCATTTACAGAAGAAAAAAGAAACAAAATTCTAAAATGGTACATCATAACATAATTCACGGCGATCTATTCATGAAGAATCGTTACTTCGAATCGATTCATGGGTTGTTTACAATCTATCGGCATTACCGGAATCGATGTTCTGTATGGGTATATTATTCTTGAGATTTATTGAGGCTATTCGAGTACAAATGTGATGTAATTTGTGGAGGCGCGTTAAGTAATTACCTGATCATGTGCGTCGTATTACGTGGATAGGCAGAAGTAATTAACTGTTAAATTGACTTTGGGATACGAGAATGAAGTATTTCTTTGGCTGTTTGATAGATAATCGTGATTAGTTTTAATAGAGATTTATAATACCTACCTACGCTGTTGAGTATGGATTGTTTCGAAGTATCTTTACTAAGATGACATATATTATATTGGTTGATTTAGGTACATGCTTAGAGCATTAAATGCTCTAAGGGTACATGTGATTATAAATTTCCAGTAAAAAGGACATGTTGTTATGGGTTATTAATACTAGCCAAAGTGACCGCTGAGCAAGTCTCCACATGGTGGATACTTCAGGACGGTCGGCAACGCCGAGACTGGTCCTGGAAGAGGTAGAGAGGCGATCTAGACGCGTACCGTAAGAGCTGGGTCGAGATTCTGGAAAAGGATGACTGCAAGGATTTGGGGGAGGCCTTTGCTTATGCGTTTCCTCACGATGTTTTCTTTCGCCGTTTGAGAGCAGTGGTGATGGTTATAACACAAAGTAAAGCGGCTGTTTTGGTCCGAACCTACGACTTAATAAAATTCGTAAGTCGCGACTGTGCCTCTGGGGCTAGGGACAAGGTAAAAAAAATCTTAAAAGGCATGGTTATTATTAAAAACACATTAAAAGGATTTATGAGTGCTATTTTTTGCATGCACAATGTAATAAAATCATTGGCAGAAACATGCTCAATAAGGTACTGAGAAAAAATTTGATAATTGTTACTAAATTGTTGTTGAACGAGGAAACAAATGGAGCTGTCTGATTGCTGACCACAATCAGCATCATATGCCTAGCCTTTTGCCAACTATGTTGGAGTCGGCTTCACGTCTAATCAGATTTAGCTAAATACCAGTTTTTTACATGGAGCGACTACCTATCTGACCTCCACAACCCAGTTACTGGGTAATACGATACCCCTTTTCTTTTTTTTTCGTGGATTTGAAATCATCAAATGACCTCTCCCGCTCTGGGCGGAGCGGAAGGGCGTGTCAGACTTTTACTGACTAAAACCCACCCATGTTTCTTCACCTGCCTATGCGCCCCAGAGACCCCGGTTACTCTTTGATACGCTCCACAGCCCTGGGGCAGGCATCGGTCCTTATGGACCCCACACTATGCTGACTGCATCTCTTTGAGGCGCGCGCGGAACACGACGCGCCGTCGACCCGGGCCTGGTCCTTACCGGGCGGCAAGCTACCCATTGCTCGCCGCCCGCAGGCCCGCGCCTACGGTGGCCGGGAGTTTGGTGCCATCTCCCGACGACCAGGGCGTCTCCTGCGGCGGCTGTTAGCGGCCGCAACTGCCTCCTCCTCACGCGCTCCGCTTCCTCCTTTGCGAGCATTACTGCTTCGCAGAAGGAGGCGACAGCCTGCCATGCACTCTCGCTCCGGACCATAGCCTGTGTTGCAGAAACACGAACAACATTACTCAATTCACACCAGTCATGCCAGCTCTTGGCAAATGTCGAAGTCATAAATATTTACGATCTGACTTGAAATCTGTGTCTTCTCCTCGATATTGGGTTTATAAATTAGTAAAAGAGACGCACGTCTTCCTCGTTGATAGTCATTACGACGTCTACCTACACAAAAGTGTTGGTAATCTTAAAATATTTTAATACGCTGGAGAAAGCTTGTGCAAGAGAACAAATGTCTATGTGTTAGGTTTCTTGTGTAATGTTACGAAAACTCACGCCAGTAGATTTGTAGGCTTTATCAAAACAAAATTTATTGACAAGTGTGTGGGCCTTTGTTGGTTGTGTATAGACATATTGATTTAGGTCTGTGCTTAAACTGAATATTTCTTAAATGTAGTAAAAGCTAGGAAACGCTGCCCTTTTGTAGTTCGGTAGACTATCAATATATTCGTCCATATAATAATAATCCATTTATTTCAGATATGACACTAATTACATGTCCATAGTTGTTAGTAACAAAGGTCTTCATACTATGTTAGTCAATAATAAAAAATAAAAATAAAACATCATTCAGACTTATCATTATACATATTTTTTTTTTTTTTTTTTAGTTGTTATAAACTAGTGCTTGACCGCGATCCCGCCTGATGGTAAGCAGTGATGCAATCGTTGATGGTGAAGCGCACTAGTTTATTATGAGCCTATTCACTCTAAGTAGA
>VKGM01006154.1:0-10789 GCA_007844875.1 Busseola fusca | reverse complement strand
GTTCTATATAATGTACCATATAAAATATATGGAGGGTAGAGGAGGACACTTTTATCATCATCATCATCATTCTCCTGCCCTTATCCCAATTTATTTGGGGTCGGCGCAACATGTCTTTTTCTTCCATACATCTCTATTAGACGTCATCTCGGCAGTCACTCCCTTTTTAGCCAGGAGGACACTTTTATGTTTATATTTATTCCTTCCTTATCGTTAGCGTTGTTTGACAATGGATTTCTATAGAATTTCACTTCGAATGTAGGTTAGGTACGTTTGTTCAACTGTTCGAATAAAATGAAAGTAGGTGCGAAACTGCACCGCTAAGTGTTAAAATAAACACAAAACGTACACGCCTTTCTAAATTATCAAAAAAAAGACTTACCAAAAAATGCATACTACCTAATTCTTAAACGTAAACTTAAAATAACGTTTTATATTTAAAATAAATCTGTTATTCTTACATTTAAACTCCACACACACACGTTTTATGTCATTCAAGCGATGAAAATGTTTTTAAGAACGATTTCCGCGATATTATTCTCGTCGCGATATAAATTGGGACGCACAGCGACACGAGCGTAACGCGTGCGTTTCAAACCACGACTGAAGTGATATTATTATTTTACATAGAGTGGAGGCGGCGATCCATTGAATACATATACGCTCAAGCCGCACGTACTTCCTTTCATTGATTGTATTTTGTTGGTGTTTTCTCTTTGCTGAGTTCACAGGTTGTTAGGGGTCTAATAGAAGTCAGCGATTTGGGTATTCATAATAATGATCTTCATTTATGCACAGTTACTTTTATTTCCAATATTTTTCTTTGTATTGAATCACTCTAGAAATGGATTCTGTTTTATTCAAGATCAACATATATAGGTATATATATATGCCAGAAATTTTATAGAATAGCTTTAGGCATTTCTATTAAAAAATTCTCATCCTCTTGGAGAATTTTTAATACATTGTTACTAGTAGCCTAATTGCGTACCTAACACATTTTCGGCAAATGATAGTGACTAGTTAGTATCGTTTGGACTGCAATCTGCATTCACTGCGTTATTTACGTGTTGTACAGACAAACTTTTCGAACTGACGAAGCAATGGTTTAGAAATTTGCTTCAAAATGATTGTTACGCAATTAGGGTGCTGAATCCAAACTTTGAATTGAAATAAACACATCAGTTTATATTGTTACGTTAGACAGTGAAGATATGGCTAGAGGATCTAACGCAATGAGGGAGAGGGAAAGGGTCTAGAGGAATGAGGGAAATGAGGAGGACAAATAGGGATTAAGGTAAAGGTATATTTTATGGTACCTACATAGAAGGTAAAAAAGGAGAGATGACTGATGGGGTGTAGGTGTAAGTGTAGGAATGAGTGAATGGGTGATCGAAGAGCAGCTAGATCCAGGGGAACTTGATGGAGTCCGGTAGATGGGATGCAAACACAGGTCACAAAGGTTCAGCACAAAGGCAGGCAGCACAGAATGGCAGCAGCTACATAGGTCTTCTGACGTAGGCCTGCCCACAGCTGCAAGAGTCCAGGAAGCTGGGACAAGAAGCAGGTAATGAAGTCATGCACGGTTTAGCACAGGGTGGCAAACTCCCCGTAGGCCTGCCCTCAAGCACCGAGCACATTCAGGTGGCCGCAGCGATCTGGACACCTGATTGGACGCGATTAACAGGCACAGTGTCTCAGAGTGCAGGAGTAGGGTTCAGCGGTGAGACAGCTCCTCAGGGTCTTGGTAGGTCGGAGAACCACAGGCAGAATGAGTGTTGAGACAGCTCCTCAGGGTCTTGGTAGGTCGGAGAACCACAAGCAGAATGAGTGTTGAGACAGCTCCTCAGGGTTTTGGTAGGTCGGAGAACCACAGGCAGAATGAGTGTTGAGACAGCTCCTCAGGGTCTTGGTAGGTCGGAGAACCACAGGCAGAATGAGTAGGACCTGGACAATAGATAGTAATAACGTCCTTGTTAGACAGCAGTACTTCAACAACTTCGCAGCCAGAAGTAGGTCCTCAGGTCTTCGTGGCAGTATCTTAACTCCATGAAGAGGGTAATCCTGGGGAAAGATTCCCCAGGACTCCAGCCCATATTCACTTTTAGACAGACATTTTCTATAGGTACTTAGGTAGCTTTAGTTGTCAAGCTTTTTCGAGACCGCCTCTGGAAGGACGTCGACTTTCCATGACAACTTCCAGAATATTTTCGAATTGAAGTCAGGACTTCTTTGTAGCCAGCTATAAGCATAAGACGAAGGAGTTTGTTATGTCAAGCAGGCCGTCGATAATTTAAAGAAAGTTGCCATAGGGATTGGCAGAACATAGTGCATAGTCTATGAACACAGCGTTGTCATTGTCACTTGTCCGCAAATGCCATAATCTCGTAAACAATGTTTACAAAGTATTAAATATAATAATAAATTAGAATAGTATACTTGTAGTAAACGTGTTAGGTAAAAATAGGTAAAACGGGCTGGTGTCCGCAACTCCACGACAATGCTCGTGTTACCATTAGCATTGGGAACCTTTCCCAATGTTGAGATATCTCGTAACTCATCGAAACTTATCGTTACAGTGTTGAAAGCAGTATGATTTGAAATGTGTATGAAACATGAATAAAACGCTAAGAGTAGCGTCTACGATGAAAGTAAATGGTAAATGATTAAATGTGAGTATGAGTACGTATAATAACGCTACACAATTAAGTAGATAGTGGCCCCGATTCTCTTGTTCACAAACTAAACTAAATTTAAGATCAATGCATCGTTTTCTATCTATTTCATTAAGAAAAGGACAGAAGACAAATATTGGTTTAGTCCTGTCAAATAAAGATATTTCATAGTTTAGACGCGATTAAAAACATGGCTACTAAAAATACGTCAATTTTTACGTCAGGCGCCGCCGCGCCGACTAATTTGACAGGACTAAATCCACATCTACTGTCCTTTTCTTTATGAAATAGAAAGAAAAAAAAAGAAACACTGAACTTAAATTTAGTTTATTTTGTGAACAAGAGAATCGGGGCGAATACCAAAGGAAATTCTGATAAAATTGCTTTATCTCTCAGTGGGTAGGTATAACATTTCTTCATCTCTTAGTGGGTAGGTATAACATTGCTTCATCTCTCAGTGGGTAGGTATAACATTGCTTCATCTCTCAGTGGATAGGCATAACATTGCTTCATCTCTCAGTGGGCAGGTATAACATTGTTTCTTCTCTCAGTGGGTAGGTATAACATTGCTTCATTTCTCAGTGGGTAGGTATACCCAGGTAAATTATACGGTTTGAATTCATTTATTTCAAAAGATTAAAAATCACTTGTACAGAAATAAATACTACAAAAAATACTTAATTTACACATTTCTGTTGTCCAGGAGTATTGCGAGCTTAAGTGTTAATATTACAAATATACGAAGGCAGGTAGTTGGAAAAAGTTTGTATTGTTTACCGGCGCGCGACGCATTTTGGTGCGGTCGACGCGCAGTAACTCGTAATCTTCGATTTTGTTTTGAAATATAAAGGCTCGTTCACACTATTGGCTAATGGATTCTTATAACAATTATTTTATTTTATGACCCTCTAAGATGTGACATTTTAGTAGTTTTTTAAACAGTAACAACGATTGTGCACTCCTTATATCCTTTGGTAGTGAGTTATAAAGTTTTGCTCCCTCATGTATTATTGTTTTTTTTCCATAATTAGTTCTAGTACTGGGAATATGTAAGTCTTGTGCGCTCCTCAGAATACGTTTATGTACTTGTATGTTTTTTGTGAATGTGATTTGTGTCTGTAAGTCTTTGGAAATAATTTTACGAACTAAAATACATGTGTTATATAAATATATATTAAAAATGTTAAATAGTTTGGTTTCTTTGTAAATTTTGTGTGTGGGGGTCAGATAGTGGTAGTGAAATAGGACTTTTATGATTCTATTTTGAGCTCTTTGCAGTTTTTCTAGATTGGTTTTTGCTGCTGAACCCCACAGTTCTATGAGATATTCGATGTGTGGTTTCACCAATGAATTGTAAATAGTGTGACGGACCTTAAGAGGAAAGCATCTCACAATTCGCCGCAGCGCCCCCGTTAGGCTCAATATTTTAGAACAGGTTTGCTCGATATGAGGTTTCCATGAAAGTTGATTATCCAGAATAAGTCCGAGATATTTCTCTTTATCAACTTTATTTAAATTGACTCCATTGATACTAAGAGGTTTATGATCTGAGATTTTTTTGTTTTTAGCTGCAAATATTATATAGTTAGTTTTGGATATGTTGATAGTTAACAGGTTATTTAGAAACCATATTTCTAAGGCAATGAGATCCTCTTGTGCATCCTGTATTATTGAGTCAATTGAGTGACCAAAATAAAAAAGGCAAGTATCATCAGCATATAAGGAAATATGCCCCTTCAGGCCTATCTTGTCTATATCGTTGATGTAAATTAAGAATAAAAGAGGACCACAAATCGAGCCCTGGGGCACGCCGCAGTCAATCACTTTAGGTGCGCTAACATTGTCACCCATTTTAACGACCTGTCGACGTTCCTGAAGATATGATTCGAAAATTTTTAAAGCATCTCCGGTCACGCCAATTGAAGCAAGTTTATTCAATAATAAGCTATGGCTAACGGTATCAAACGCCTTTTTCAGGTCAATGAAGATCCCTAAAGCAATGTGTTTCCTGTCTATATTTGTTTTAATTGTCGTGATTAAATCTATAGCTGCTGAGAGAGTATTAGATTTTGGTCTGAAGCCATACTGTCGTTGAGATAGGTAGTTAAATGAACTTAAATATAGACTGAGTCGATTGTGCAATAGCTTTTCGAAAACTTTGGACAGCACAGGCAATACTGAGATAGGTCTATAATTTCCCGGGGAAAGTTTGGAGCCCGCTTTAAAAATAGGAGTAACTTTGGCATATTTTAATGTCTCAGGGAAGTGGCCTTCACTCAAACATTTATTGATGCATTGAGTTAGACTAGGTAATATGAGATTTTTTATACACTTAAGTGACTTGGCGCTGATGCCGTCTAAACCTGTGCTGGTATTTGCATTCAAATCATCAATTATTTTACCAATTTCGTCTACTGTTGCTGGTGCTATCTGTGAAAGTGTAGTTGTATTTTCGGTTTTGTTTAGCGTGATAGTGTTAGTCTGATTATTGTGATATTTAGCTGGTATCTGATTAGCAAGAAGTGTACCTATACCTGAGAAGTAGTTGTTAAAACACTCACATATTTCTGTTTCATCGGTAATTAGCCCTGCAGGTGACTGTAATTTGGAGGGAGCAACACTTTTCTTTAATTTATTGTTAGACAAGCTATTTATCAGTTGCCACATCTTAAGGGGTTTGCCCTCGCATTCTTTAAAAGATTTATGATAATATTTACTTTTTGTCGCTTGGATATTCTCGAAAACTCTGTTTCTCTCTTTTTTAAATGCTTCTTCTAGTTCTTGGCTATTTGGATTATTTCTGTAATTTCTCCACAGTTCATTTCTTTTGTGTAGTTGATTAACTATGTCCTTATTTATCCAATCTGTCCTTGGTGGGTTTAGTATTTTGGTTTTAACTGTTTTATTTCTGTTGATTGCTGACTGGATTGCTTCCTGTAGCCTGGTATATTCTTCGCCTATGTTGTTATAGTCCAGGTTTTCTACAGTTGTATATAAGTTTGTGTATGATATAGCTTGGAATTTCACTTTTCTGATAGGCTCAGGCGTATACCTCTCGACTTCTAAGAAGATCTGTTTATGATCAGACATGGCAGATTCTATAATAGCTAGGTGTATTTTATGATTTTTGAGGCTGGTGCATACATGATCCAATATACTCCTAGTGGTTGAAGTTTCCCTAGTGCAGTATTGAGCATCAATTTTATTTAATATTGTGTATCCCTGTTCTAAGAGGGTATCTGTATATTCAGATGTGGATCGGTTTGGCGCAAGCAGGTTGTAGTTAAAATCTCCAAATAAGATCGTTCGTTTCCGTTTCTGCAGTTCATCCGATAAGGTTTCGAGGAACTTTTTCGAATTAGTTCTTTCTGGTTTATATATGGCGCCAATATCCAAAGAAAATTTTTCTAGATGCACCCATATGAAGTGGTTGTCATCCTCACATTTATCACTTATAAAGTCATGTTTTATATTTTTGTGGACAAATATTGAGACTCCGCCTCCTCTTGAGTGTGTTCTGAAGTTATAGTAATGCTTGTAATTAGGTAATCGTATGCTTTTAGCTTCTGTTTCGTTTTTAATCCATGTTATCATCTTCCATCCATCTAGAGTTAGTATTACAATTTCTTACAGGTTAGCACCGCGTGCCCCATAAACATTTTAGGTGTCCCAAAAGCACCATACTTTAAAATTAAAATTAATATCCTAACAACAAACTCGTTATTCTAATACGTCCTTAATTAAACCTTGTTAACAGTTGGTGATGTTAACAGAACGCGTATTCCACACACATCCCTTACATTACCACTTAATGTCACTTCTTATCAGTATAGGCTTCACAAGCATGTTGTACACCACAGTTTGTATGGTAGCAAGATCTTGTCATATCTTCTGCTGAGGATCAGAAGACATAATTCGACCAGACTGTTATTTTCGAGTAAAGAAAGAAAGAAAGAAAATACATTTATTTTTAACAACAAATAAAAATCAAACAGTAAGTATGAAGACCGATGTAAGAAACTAGCGGAGAGTGTGCCTTGCGGCCGCATCAAAATGGCCCAGTTCAGCAAAATGCCAGACATCTAGTACCTGACGCTGATTTTTAACTGAACCTGATGTGTGAGGTGACGGATGTAAAACAGCTTTAGACTGCAACGTGACGTGTGTTAAAACAATTACGAGTAATTTTGCAAGGTTTGCATAAATATCATACTATGATGTTCTGTGATCATTAACATTTCAAGGTTTTTGGGCTTAACAAATCTGTACTACTTATAAGCACAAAAAAGAAAAAAAACGGAAATATAAAAACTAAAACTTATAATCAAATAAACCAAATCACATGCTGAATTCTAGAGACGTGGAGTTTTACAATAAGCACTGAACACTTTAATGTTTCACAACAAGGTAACCGATAATAACCTTGATAACCTCTTAATGTTCTTCGAATGTTGGACATCGAAAGGTTTCACACAAACTCAGCTAAGGTACCGTTGCACTTGCGAGGTTTCGTCAGTAACATCTCATCTCATAAGTACAGCTCCTGTAGCCGGAGTAGCCATGACCTCTGCAGCACTCGTACCTCTCAGGGTAGGTGCGGCCGCAGGCCTCGTCGCAGCCTACGACTCGGACATCCTCGGCGGTGACCGACACCATTGCAAAGGCAACCAGCAGAAGAATGAAGGTGGTCTTAATGGCAGCCATTGTAGTTGTTGTGTAGTAGAATACGAGAAACGTTCGCAACGAGATGTGGATTTGTTGTGTGAAGCTTTAGACATCTTCCTCCATATTTATACTCTATCTAACAAAATTTTATCGCGGAATATGAAACCTGATATTTCTACAAACAGGAAAAGGCAATCTCAACATTTCAAATAAGGAAAATTTTATTTTTAACCCTGGACGACATAGGTTATCACATTTTTTTGCGATACGGGTTCGTTCGTTGACTAATTCTTGCCAATGACTTCGATCGCATAGTCGTAAAACAAAATATCGACCTTATTTTGATGTAACTTTCCTGTATATAATGTTTGCATTTTTGATCTCAACATCCAAAAAATTAAAAGACTCAGGGCCCCAATTCTGTATTATTCCCCGCGTAATGTTACCACGTTCAAGCCAAGTCAATGTCGTGTGTTGTTTACGGCAAGAAATCGAAATCTCAACCGTACGAACAACATGTATTTTGATAGTTTAAACTACGCCATTTAAATATCCCATTTTCTTGCACATCTTTTTTTAACTCTTAAAAAATGCAAATCATAAGCTTTCAAAAAATCAAGTACACGCTTCTAAGACCGTCTCCGTGCAGCGACAATGATTGAGGCACCTGTCCTTATTTCATCTTCTCTTCTTCTTTTCTCTTTTCATGTTTTCTTCTTTTTCCTGTAACTAAAAACAACCAAATACTTTGTCGTTCATTAATTTTATGTAATGTTTAGTGTATAATATTTTTTTGTTAGAAATCCTAAAATAAATAAAAAATAATGGTACGATAATCAATATAAAAGGTTCTGGTATTTACGGATTATGTAACTGCAAATAAGTCAAATCATTCGCACAATTTTTTTTTTTAATGTGTTAAACTAGTGCTTGACCGCGATCCCGCCTGATGATAAGCAGTGATGTATTCGTTGGAGGTAAAGCGCACTAGTCTCCTATTCACTCTAACCTAGATGATACTTAAATTGTAATCAGACGGGAAGACTGCCGCAGGCAAATTGTTCCAATCCTTCGATGTACGCGGTATAAAAGACGAGGCAAACGCTTCGTCCGGGTCGTTGTGGTGTTAACAACGTAAGGGTGGATACTCGCCGTGGGACGGGTCGTCCGATGATGGAACGGTGATGGCGGAATGAAGTCATGTAATTCCAGCGCACACTCTCTATAATACATCCTTTAGAATACCGAAAGGCTGGCTACCGTACGCCTGTTCAATAACATAAAATAAATATATAAACTATTTTTTAAGTAATTAGGTTTTCCTTAACTCTAGAGCGCTAAGAAACAATCTACCTGTAAAGTATCACATCAGTCCATGCTGACCTATTGTTACGACAGATATCCCGATAGTGTTAATTAACTGAACTCTGACCTCTAAGCTGATTAAAATACAATGAACAAGTAAAATCCCCTATTGTAGAAAAGTGTGATAACCCGAGACGTCCAGGGTTAAAAACAAAATTTTCCTCTGTCTTTTCCTGTTTATAGAAATACCAGCACCGACTAGTTTCATATTTCGCGATAAAACTTTGTTAGATAGAGTATAAATATGGAGGAAGATGTCTAAAGCTTCACACAACAAATCCACATCTCGTTGCAGACGTTTCTCGTATTCTACTACACAACAACTACAATGGCTGCCATCAAGACCACCTTCATTCTTCTGCTGGTTGCCTTCGCAATGGTATCGGTCACCGTCGAGGCTGTCCGTGTTGCACCCTGCAACCAGGTCTGCAGCTGCAGTGGCTTCGAGAGGAACGAGTGCTGCAGAGCTCATGGCTACTCCGGCTACAGCAGCTGTTATTATGGCCTAATGAATTGTTACTGACGGAACCTCGCAATTGCAACGGTACCTTAGTGGAGCTTGTGTGAAACCCTTCGATGTCCATCATTTAAAGAACATTCAGAAGTTATCAAGACCCAGTATTGTATTGAGAAACATCAAAGTGATCAGTGATTATTATTGTAAAGTTCCACGTGTATAGAATTCAGCATGTGATTTGGATTATTTATTAAATAAAGGATTTAGTTTTAAAATTTTCGTCTGTTTTTCGTGTTTCTTTGAAGCACTAATGCCCGTTTTTCCTAACTTCTTGCCAAATAATGCTTTACTTAGAGATTCCTAAACAACAACTCACTTTTCACCTTTCCTTTCTGTACAAGCAAGGAATACCCGTGAGTGTTCCTACGTGTCATTGCAATGCATTACGGATGCAGATAGTCAAGAATAGATATTGAGAGTTTCAAAACTTAAATTTCAAAGCTTACGAGATCGTAAACTTTGAAATCTAAGATTTGAAACTTTGTTATTTATTCTTGGCTACCTTCACCCGCCTTGTATTGCAATGCCACGTAGAAACCCTTACGGGCGTCCCCAGAACAATCTACCAAAGTTTCATCAAAATCTAACCAATGGATTTGAAACGGATTGAGGAACGCATACAAACATTGATGTTTACTTATGCAAATTTTGGAAAGGGTTTTTTATCCACAGCCTGTCGACCCTGATCAATCATTCAACTTTTATTGAGATAACTACATACTACAACCTTACATCTTGGTCAAAATGTATGGCTTGGCCGTTCCATTGAACATATGTATATGCATGCAAGTATTGCACGACACAACATTATGTACTACCGCAGATAACGAAAATTGTCTTACAATTACTGACTAGTTTAAAGATGAGGACTACTGCTAAGTTGTCTTTTACTGGCTGTTATGTAACAGAAATAAAATCATTGACTAAGCATCTTCACTAAGCAAACCTCTTTGCAATCTTCGATCTAGGGTTTACTAAACTATTTGGAGTTACCCCAACGTCTAAAATGTTCCATTTGTGAAGGGATCAATGATTCCCTTTCATTCTTGCTCCTTGAACAGATGTCTTTAGTTTTGAGCAAGTTTCGTGTCAGTCAATATCTTTAGAAATCCATTGCTAGGCAACCCGTTTGGGTTGACTAAGCATTTCTCATAGACGAAATATTGATTATTGGGTGTCAATTTGTAACATTTAGAAAACAGAATACGCTTTACTAAGTGCAGTATATAAATAACAAATATAGTTGTAGAAATTAGGCCAAACGATCAGATCACGTCATATAAGAGCACCTTTTGCCAGAGGCATCGCCCGTGTGAAAAAATTATCCCACAGGATAAAAAGTATCCCATGTATTAATCTTGAGGAGCAATTCTCGTCATTTTAAAAACGTCCACAGTCTGATCTCAATCACTCAAAAAATCCTCGAATTTCCCCACACTTTAACAAGTTTTCGACTTTTATTTGTCGCAGAGATGAGATGAGATTGGCCTTCTGGTCACAAACCATCTATATGCCGAATGCCCTAATCCATTAAGTAGTTTTTACGAGAAAGAGAGATTAATCACTC
>VKGM01006093.1:0-12865 GCA_007844875.1 Busseola fusca | reverse complement strand
TAACAAAAGTTGTCATAGAGACTCATTTTTTTTACAGACTACTAAACAAAAGTTGATTAACATGATATAATTCGATAATGTACTTATTGGCATTTTATAATAGAAGATAGATGGTTTAGATAGACTTTTTAAAAGAGAAAATAATCAGAGAGCTGTTTTTTAATTAAATGTCACCTCGATTTCGGTTTTAATAAAATATTTTGCTCAGTTAAAAGTTCTAATCGACTTTTGTTGCTGACAATAACTATTCAAGCAACTAACATTATTTGACTAAAGACTATTTTTATCAAATTCAAATAAGTTTTATTGAACATCTGATGGTAAAAACGCTCAAAAATTCAAAATATGTTCTCAGGCCAAAAGGCCGAGAAGCCACGGGTTGTTCGAAATAGTCATGGCCCAAGGGCCATGGTATCTATTGCGTTTATTGTTCATTTATTTGTCTGTACCAAGGTAGTCATTAAAAGTCTGACACACCCTTCCGCTCCGCTTAGAGCCGGAGAAGTCATTGGATGATTTCCCACAAAAAAGGGTAAGACTTATAGTTTGGTGAAATTCACACTAACAAAAGTAAGACAAGCTCACTTACATTTGATACAGGGTTCGACCCAAAAACTTCCGTTTTGTCCGTTATAAATTTTGAAATAGTTCAATCATGTTTAAAAAGATACAATCCGCTCTTACTGACACGTGCTGAAGACAAAAATAACATATCAGATGCGGTGCTAACTAAGTATTAAAATAAATGACTACCTACTAACAGTGAAGCCATACTCCAGTACATCCAATCAGGTATTTTCCGAGGCAATCAGCTGATTGATTGAATCCTTACGAAGACCACCTTGCCTCTGCGTGAACACGTCTCGAGTAGTTTCTCAAACAAAACAAATCAACCAATTGGCATATCAGAAAGGTTTGGGGAAGTGACGTGAAGCCCATGAGCGTAGGTGTAGGCCTTCGTGAATATAGTGACGGGTATCGAAGAACGATGAATGAAACATGAATATTTATAACCCGTAGAAAATTTAAACTACATAGTATCTCTAAAATCACAAGCAAAAGAGAAAAAATAGGACAAGACTGAGGACAACGACGTGATTATGAGAAGTTGAACTAAAGAAAATCGCTTTGAAGGTGTTATAACAGGACACGATCACACACCAAGAACTGATTTTTGTTAACCTATAAAAGGAATCTGAAAAGGAATCTCCTGTTATATTCACAATTAAAATTATGTTCTATAAATGCTGTAAGAGACATCGACGCGCTAACTGTTTCAATCCCCGAAAATTTTTCCCTGTACATTTATGTAGTTATATAGTTTTCAAAACATCTCGAAGTTTAAAGAGATAATGTGAAGTTGATAGCCGAACACTTAATTTATTACTTGTCAAAAATCGAGTGTGTTTCAGTAGGTAATCTCAAATGGGGTCACTCACCACCTTTATCAGTCATAATAATAAGTTTCCAAACAATATATCTACGTCACTGGGCGCTTTATCATCGGACGTACAATTTTAGTAACGGCTTGACCCCAGATAGTGCGGGGTGAGGACACGATAAAACACCTTTATTGTTGCTACTTGTTGTATAGGTACGAGTATGCGATAGTAGTAATATTGATAGGATTACTTACTCCACATTGTCCGGGTCCACAAGGACCTAGGTATGCCTGCCAGAGCCGCGGGTTGTTCGAGATACCGTGATCCCTGGCGCACAGGCAAATGAAGGAACACGGGTGGGTTTTTGTCAATAATGTCTGACACGCCCTTCCGCTCCGCCAAA
The DNA here is from genome assembly GCA_007844875.1 of Busseola fusca. NCBI lineage: Eukaryota > Metazoa > Arthropoda > Insecta > Lepidoptera > Noctuidae > Busseola > Busseola fusca. The sequence goes on along the minus strand of VKGM01006093.1, from coordinate 11,080 downwards.
TGGAGAGGTCATTTGATAATTACACATCCACAAAAAGAAAATAAAGGATTACTCCACATCAGACAGTTACCCAATACTTTGAAATGTTACAAGGTATTTCGAGGAATTCTTCATCATGTTACATGATTTTGAATCGTTAGCAATCAGGGTAATAAGAAACGGTAAAATATAGGCAATATCTCTTCGATAACAGTAGCAAGCGAAGTATAAATATAACGAAGTAGAAATACACAACAGTCAGTTAAGCGCGCTCAGACAGATAAGATAATAGGTATAGATGAGATATATTTATTTGCTCAAACATGTGTACACATACAAGAATATAAATGCATGCAAGATAACACAAAAAAAGATCACACATGTTTGCCACCTATTATGGCGTGCAAATATTATGAATAATAATGGTTTTAATTATAAATTTTGAGTCAAAAACTTATTTCATCGGTCCACTTGCAGTCTCGCCCTATTTCTCTTATAAGTTACTGTTCCAAGCTGCACTGTTAGTTATTTTATACGAGTACATTTGCTTTGACAAGTGAATACATAGGTAGAAGAATACAATGTGTGCCAAAGTAAAAGTATACCTGAAAATCGATGCAGAATCGACTAGGTACTGAATAGCTTATCGTAGGCGGTGTTCTTTGTCATAACTTTCAAACACGTAGAGATAGGATTAAAAAATATTTTCGATTTTGTTTGATATCTTCAAAAGAAGCCGCGCCCTTGGTATGTAGGTATACTCTCTCCATTACATACAACGTTATGTTTGAAAATGAACTTAATTAAAGAGATAACACAGCGAAATTAAAATTATCAAGTCAGTGTAAACGATATCTAAAACTAATTAGAAACATGATGAATGATCAAATCACTGCTTTGACATAGTCGTAATATCAATAGAAATATCTAGAATAGCAGTGTTTCGCTTAGATACCTCTGTGTGCTGAAATGCGACCTTGTCTCGCTAACATTTTAATATGACGATATTAAGCAATTTATTCCATATATCGTCATAGTACGGTAGACTATAAGAAAATCGTGGCCCATATTACATTATTTGGGATGGTAGGTTTTGGTAGAATTTTACTGTTAAAAACAAGGATCACTAAGGAATAATTATCCTAAACTAAAACGTAGCCATAAAGAATTGTTGAATTCATACGGACATTACTATCTTGAGCTATGTAGGTAGGTATACGGAAATAGGATCCTAGTGTGGAGGCTAGTGCTACCTATTCAAATGTTTTATCAGAACAATAAAACATTTTTTTTTTTGTAAAAATTTGGAGTCATCCAATCACGAGTGAAAAAAATACTTCTGGAAATGCGTGCTCCATTGCATCGATGACTGTCGACAACTCAACAGATAAATGGCTCACGTGACTAAAACTGATCATAGTGCAAAAGAAACAGGAAAATGGAGAAGAAAATCCGTAGGTCAACTGAAGGAACAACTAAGATGCAGGCAACTACGAACTATGGAGTAAAATTGCTACATTGACGTGCCCGGGCCGCGTTGGTTGGATGGCAGAAGAACTCGACAATTGTTTCTCAATCTATTTACACGGGTAATGAGTACTTACCTACTGATAAGGCTAGTTCCAAGGAAGTGGGGTCAGGAGTCAGGTGTTATCTGAGGTAGATATGAGTACATGCGTCTTCACCGCGTCAGTGACGCAATGGCGTTCTTGCTTTAGGTAATTACGATCCTACTGGAAGATTCGGGCACATACATCCAGAATGACTGTTCATTTTAACATGTTTCTCGAATTCATTGATTTATACATTAATCTCAACTTAAAATATCAAGTATACTCTTGCCAAAATGATTTTAACTGTGATAACATCTCGTTTTTTGCCCATCATAATATTACAATTGACATATTAAAATCTGCCTTTTATGTTGCCCTGTCACCTGTGCACACGTGTCTGCATATGGAGTGAGCGTCGGTAAACTTTGGGCCGAAGACAATATTTAAACTTGCTCAACAACTTCCTCATTTGCCATCGAAACGCTGCAAAGATCTTGCAATTTCTGCATTCCGCTTATTGTAAGGTATCTTATCTTCTGTAGGTGTACCAGTAGGTAGGTGCTTAGTATAGCTAGGTCACGGCTGGTCCTACTTTAGTGTCTTAATTATTTCAGTCTGGCTGTAAACGAATCAATTGATTGATTGATTGATGAGCATTTTGGCAGCGCATTGTCAAAGTGTGACGTCAAAGGACACGGGCTGATTGTCTCCACTTAGACCTTCTATAACACAATCATATAATACAAGTGCCCGTTTTTTTTTAGTGCACGACCTTATTAATCTAATATTATTATGTCTTCATTTTTTTCTTAAGTTTTATAATTTCGGAGTTTGTAACATGTCTAACTTCCGACGGCTCCTAAGAACCCAAAATGTTATCAAATACGACCATTTTTTCCCGGTTCGGGTACAAACGGACCGCCATTATTGTAACACAAACGCCCACATATGGCCCCACCTTGCTCAGGTAACATTATACTTACCTTTACAATCGCTCCTTATTGCAACAACATAAGATTCAAAGCCGTGTGTAACATTTTAAAGGGTCTATAATGAATGTTGTTGAAAATGATACCGTATGATTGAAGTTTATAGTTTAAAATTGAACGGACGTGTAGAGTAGGTGATTACAAAAAGCGTATAAAAAGCGACCTTTGTCCTGCACACATGTGGTTCTAAGAAGCGAATAATTAGCGATTGTGAGACAAGGTACGGTGTGGGTTCACAGAAATCGAGCCAGTTTTTATTATCTACACATTTACCTTGTATTCTCTGGCTTAGAATATATGGTGCTATATTTCCTGTAGTGTTAGATTATTATTATAGGTTTTTATAAGTTTTTTTTAAATAAGATAACATAGGTACATACTTACCTACCATACTTACCTTCAATTTTTTTTTCTGAATAAGCATCCAGCCCCGGTTCAAGGTCTAAGCCTTAATAAATTCAAATCATTCATTAAACGCTAGTTGTGCCAGAAAACCTTTTAGGTATACCGTTAAAGATTCAATCGATTGCAAAAAACTTGGGATCTGTTTCCAATTTTACAGACTGAATGGTTTTTGTTTTTTCTCTTATTGTTTTTTTTTACTCAAATCTTGCACTAAACGCACGCTATGTAGCCAATTATACCCACCTATTATAAGTTACGGCGTTACATCGTTGACAAAGATGTTTGGGTCAACGCTGGTCCTGCTCCACAGGGGCTAAACTTAGCATTCGGAAACATTGTTGGAACTGCTGAACGTTGAAAGAAGCTATCTTTGAATTGTATAGATTCAATTTCTTAGTATTGTATAATTGCATGGCACACGTGTGGGCACTATGTACTTGCTGTAAAGCTACCATTTACTGGGTACCTACGTCTTTCATTGACTTGAATATGCTCTGGCGATTCAGAGTACCTATATATCATGCTCACTCTAATGTCTCGCTGGTGTTGGCGTATGTGTTCCCTTCAAAATGGTTGACATGAATAGTGCTGATCCATACCTACATCATATTTGTGAACGGGCGCCACTATTTGAATGCACGTTTAAAACCTACTTTTACAAGGTTAAATAAAATACCTACCTATAAAATTTCACACCATTGCGGTAGGTACTGTGGCATAGAAAAAGTTATCTTATACTAGCTGACCGGGCAAACGTTGTTTTACCACAAAAAAAAAAAACATAAAATAGATGTTAGCCGATTCTCAGACCTACCCGATACGTACTCAAAATTTCATAGAAATCAGTCCAGCCGTTTTGGAGGAGTACGGTAACTAACATTGTGACACGAGAATTTTATATATATATCAGATTATAGTTATCATGCATCTTCTTAGTATCTAATGCTAGGTGGTAGGTACCTAATTTCACTGCATGACAAATCAAGATATGTATAACCAAATTGTGGTACAACATCTATTGAAAATTGACATTTAACATACTAACAAGTTAATGAACAACGTCGAATATGATATAGATTAACTGGAAAATAATATTTTTTTTTGACTCATCTCTGAATTTTCGTTAAAATCTGAACGACTACTAACGCCATCTAGCGTCTAGTAGAATCACTAAAAACAGTCCGCGCGGCAACTCGTGAGAAAAAACTTTTTTTTTTGTTGATATCAGTCCGTGTTTACGTTTCCTAATAACATTAAAATAATTTATTGTAATATTGATATCAATTAGCCGTCTTTTGGATTTTCCTTTCCAACAAGATATTCAATTTGCGTTGAGTAGTAGGTATGTACCTACCTACATATGTAAGTGCAATCCGTTATTATTTATGTGAGTTGAATGTATGCGCACAAGTGAATAGACGTCTCTTTAATTCTTTTTTATGAAAAATACCTAATTAGTCGTGATTCGTAAACTAATTCTGAAAAGTCAAATCTCCACACGACCACATCAGCACCTATTAGGTACTAAATAAATAATAATAATCTATATCTAATAAATTAGTTCTAACGTTAATCAGCTACTAATGCTTTAGGACACCGTTAAATAAATGCTTTATCACAAACTGGCTGGTACAAGACAATACACCTGTAATGTTGACTTAGTGCCAAGAAACTAATTAGAACCGCTCTGATTACAAATTATTATCAATATGAAACATTTATTTGATGAGGACTGGCACGCTTTGAAAGGTTTGGGAAAGTTGATTTTAAAGTCAATTCAATATTAGCTTTAAAATGACTATCGCAATATTCTAGTAAGACGGAAAACGTATAGTAGGTATACAGTGGCTTGAATTCCTACTCGAAAGTAAGTATGTTGTGTGTATATAACATAATTTTTCCTTTTTAAATTTCAAACTATCTAAATAATGTTAGTTCATACCTGTGCGCCAAGCACCTAGCACCAAACCCCCGTCTCACCTCAGCGGACATACCTCTACAGTAGCCACACGCATTTATTTTCGAACACAATGTAAGTGATTCTAAGAACGTTGACAATTGACGATACCAAATTGATAATGAAATAGCTGAGGTACCAACGGAACGTGGTAGCTGCCTACATAGCCGTCGCGTGCCAAACGACCGCGACGCTGAATGACACGGGGCGACGCGGCGGGATTTATTCTGCCAAAGAATATGAGCGGAATGGCGCCTCTACCTGTTAATTGAGTGGCTTGCCAACAGCAGTAGCCATTGCGATTTAATGACGTACGTACCTATTGGTACCTACCAATAGGTAGGTACGCTTAGTACCTACTAAGAGGTGTTCAGTAATCGACAACTGCAATGCTCAAATCTCAGATTTTCATTCATCAGATTTTCGGTAAGTAGGTACCTAACAATAAGAACTAAGATACTGAATGGATTTCTAACAATAATTAGATTGAAAGGATTTATTGTTTAGTTTGACAAGTTGAAAGCTTTGTCATTAATGGAGTTACACTTTAGTTGTTTACATTTTTCAAACATTTGTTTTTTTTTCCCTTAATTTGTATTAGGCCTTGGGTTTTCATCCTCCAATGTTTTTAAAGATTTTATTATGTATTTGGAATTAACAGATTTTTTGGATTATGAAACTCGAAGTTGAAGGTCTGAGTGCCCATAGCATTTCACATGACCAGAGGGCTAAAATATTTTTTAGCCCGAAGAATCAGCATTGCCATCCAACGTGGTAATGCTGCCAGCCTTTTGGGCACTTACCCCATTGACTTTTTTACTTTTTTCATTGTACCTACTTATATAGAATATAATCTATTTTAGTGTTAGCTTATAAATTGTAATTGTTGTATACTTACATCAAACCAAGTTAAGCAAAATATGAAAAAGTAGATATGTTTTGTATCTCCTACGATTCCGTCACCCTCTACGTTATAGCTCTGCTTACCAGTTATTTAGATCCACTGAATCATTCCCGTGTGCCATTCAAAAAGGAAAACCTAGTACCGGAGTATCAACATATTCCCGTTTCCACGAACTACAGCTACCTACTACTAATTCAGTTCGTCTGGACACGTGTTAATCTCACCGGTGAGGTGTCCTCGGTTAATATTAGACGTGATCGGCTATTTGAGTCCGTATTGGGTTCGACATCCGAGTGACTCACTCATTGAAACGGATAACAGGAGGCAACAGGGTTCTAGTTTTTAGTAGCGATGGCTTTTAAGTAGGTACTTACCTGGGAATATTTATTAGTTTCTCTCTACCCTGAAAAAGAGTTTTTCAAATTTCCATTTGGTCTCAAATCAAATATTTCTTGAGCTTGATTTACACGGTACGATTAAACCGCCTGTAACGTGGCGGTTTAATCTGTTGTTTCGACGTATAGTACCTATGCCGTACACTGAAACAACAGAATACAGTGTGAAGACGCTGAAAATCGTTTGTTACTCCTGTCATACCCATCGTATACAATGCAAGTTACTTGCCTGTGAACATTACATTTTTTAAATTAAATATATCTTCAAATTAATTATGCGAGCCAATTGCAACCATTAGATAATACATCTGGCAAGTGTGGTGATGTTGCGGATTGTTGGGAGACCCGCCATCAGCCTTTACAAGCTTTTTTATTAAGATAGGCACTGTTCAGTTTTGTTAACTATCTACCCATATTTTAGTCCATCACATGAGATTATGGGCCACTAAGTAACCTGACCCGCGGTGTGGATGTCAGGATGCTCGCATCCGGCCGCCGGATGGCCGTCGGACGGCCGCGCATGAAAGAGCCTCTGTCTGTCCGTCGCGATATTATTTGCTTTTGAGGTGAGCGACGTTAACGCCTGTTTATTACGAGATAGATGCAATTACTATCAAAATGCAACACGTGTTTGAGGTTTTATTAACGGGAATCGATGCTGTTGTGTTTCTATGAAACTCACGCCGTTAGTTATCTGTATTAAATTATATTAGTAGGTGCTACAAGGAGTGATCTAAGATACGGATGCACTGAAAGTTGGTGTGATAAATTAATTACTTAAAAAAAATTGTTGTGAAAAGTTACCACGTAAATGCTAGGCAGTACTGCAAGTGCAATGGAATAATATGCAAAAAACTCATCATCAGCCTTCAGCAGTACTGGACATAGGACTTTCTAATTCTATGCCTGGTTGAACCATTTTTTGAGGCTCTTTTCCAGCTGCTACCTTGTACAGATTGTCGCTCCACTTAGTCCGTGGGCTTTCTACCTTACGGTCCCATCGGACTATGAGAGTGAGAGAAGGGACAGTGCACCTGTGTCTGCGCACACACTGGTGCATCACAATATCTCCCGCGTCGAAGACTGGTCTCTACACATTTTTTTGTATTTTTATGAATGCTTACATACCACCATATTAGCGCTCTTAAACAGCATTCCGACTCACATTAACAGAGTGACATAATAAACTATTAGATTAAAAATTGCTCGAAGAGAAGCAAACATATTCATGAAGTATATTTTTAATGGCGCGAGGATGTGGGATGATGGAGCGACTGGTCTCGTAACTAATGGGGATAGACGACACAACTAAGTAGCCACATTTATTCAGAGGATGGTCTCTTAAAGTGGGGGCGATGTGTTCGGATGCAAGTGTGGAGAGCTGCGAGGTTTGATTGATTGAAAATAATTACGTAGGTAACTTTAAAAATATTACTTAAGCCTAGCTGTGGACATTTTGAAAGATTCCATTGTTTAAAAATAAAAAAAATGTAAAGTATCTCTGTGTATGTAGCAATTCATCTGTTCACGTGGACAGGTGTCTTGGAGGAAAATGAGGTCGGCTGAAAGAAATATAACTAGATTTCTGAATTTTGTGGTTAGTCTGCAAAATAATGGAATTGAAGAGTGAAGGTAGAGAAGAACAAAACTCAAATAAAAATACTTGTGAGGGATTGGCACAACTCGGGCTATTGACAGACAGGACCTAAGCAAATCAGGTAGATCCTTGATGAGGCTGCCACAAGAGTGTGGGCATTGGCACAGGCAAAGAGGAACCTATCCAGCAGTGGGCGACCTATGGGTTCATTGTAATGATGGATGAAGAAGCGAATCAAAGACAAAGCCTGAAAGCGTCCCCTACTGAGGTGTAATTCTCGTAATTTTAAGAATGTTCACAGTCTGATCTCGGTCTCAATCTATCAAAAATATCTTTAATTTCCCAACATTTTGACAAGTTGTGGATATGTGTTTATCCCCGAGATGAGACTGTGGCTAGATTTTAAACGTTTTATACAGGAGAATTTACAAGAGAAAAAGAAATGGTTATCTGTCGTCGGTTTACGGGGGATAGTTTTACGTGATAACGTTATAAGAAAACATTGATGAATACTCGGAAGCATCGACCGATGGAGTGGAAGAGAGATAGATGCGTCACAAGCCCGCGCTCTCGCTTGCACGCTCGGCTCAGGCGGAACGCGACAATGAGTCATACTTTTTCGTGAGTGCAGCCGGCGTTCATCGATTTATAAGACGTTATCACGTCAAAACCAGTTATTTTTTTTTTTGGTGTGGTGGTAAATCATCAAATGACCTCTCCCGCTCTGGGCGGATCGGAAGGGCGTGTCAGACTTTTACTGACTAAAACCCACCCCTGTTCCTTCACCTGCCTATGCGCCCCAGGGACCCCGGTTACTCTTTGGTACGCTCCACGGCCCTGGGGCAGGGATATACAGGGTTAGCTTTCAAAGACCAGACAAATGTAAAGATGTGGTACAGACCATCAGACAGAACAATTTTCTCCATGGGATCAGTATCGCAATCTATAATATAAAAATGAATCGCCAAATTTCTTGCTAAGCGCAAATCTCGAGAACGCCTGAACCGATTTCGCTAATTCTTTTTATAGAATATTCCTAGAAGTCCGAGGATGGTTCTTACGGAGAGAAAATTTTCAAAAACTGCTGTTGACGAAGTCTGTCGGGGCAGCTAGTCTAAAATTCAACTATCCCATACGTTTAAGTCGAGTAGGTATTGAAGTTGTCTATGGGACAGTTGATAAATTTTTCGCGATTACGATATTCGTCCCATGGAGAAAATTTATCAATTTAATGGTCTGTACCACACCCTTAAATTTGGCTGGTCTTTGAAAATAAACCCTGTATGTATTTTATGCACATGTTGGAAGGCCTCCCACAAGATGGAACGAGGACCTTGTGAAGTCCGTAGGAAGCTGCCGGAACCGTTGGATGCGGGAAGCACAGATTTGGTCCAAGTGGACGTGCTTGGGGGAGGCCTGTGTCCCACAGTAGACGTCTTTCGGCTGATATGATGATGGACACATTTCTACCTCCCACGATGAAAACTTTCAGCCTTCATTATCATCACCAGCCTACAGCAGTCCACTCATAGACACAGACCAACACACAATCCAATCGCACGTCATTCACATCGATTCTCGGCAACTCTCATGCAGCTGCTACCAACCACCCTATGAAGATCGTCGCCACACCTAGCCTAAAGGCGTCCTACCTTATATTTCGGCTTTGGCTAATATAAAATAACGTCCGTAACTCACCGGCCGACACGAGGAAGTCCACTAGCACGGACTTCAGCTTGGTCTGTCCGGACTTGAAGTCGTCTCCGGCGACGAACACTCCGCGCAACTCAGCTCGTTCTACAACACCGGCTACCAGCGTGTTCTGGGGCGAGCCGTTAATGTATATGCACTGAAATTTTAAGAAAACACGGATAATTTAATATTTTTTTGTTTTACTATTTCGTGATGAGGTAGAATTCAATTTTAACTTTAGAGAACCAAGTGTCTGCAGGTTCACTTTGTAGTGTCTCATGTTTTTAAGGACTGTAAAGAGGAAAAGAGCGTCTATGTGAGTGAGAGCAGTGTTGGCGCAGTGGTAACGACCGCGACTTACAAGTTGCAGGTAGTAGGTTCGAACCCCGTCAAGCGCTTTCTTCTTCTTCTTCTCAGCCTATAGAGTTCCACTGCTGAACAAAGGCCACCCCAAGGCTTTCCACAATGACCGGTCCTGCGCTGCCCTTTGTATAAATTATTTCATCACCACTGCTCTCAAAAACGGTGAAGGATACATTGTGAAGAAACCGGCATGTCCTAGAACCAAAAACTTCGAAGACATGCGATATCTACCAACCCGCACTGGGCCGGCGTTGTGGGGGCTAAGGCCCTCTCATCGAGAGGAGGCCTGTGTCCCAGCAGTGGGAACATTATAAAAGAAAATGGATTAAGGGAGATTCGTCAAATTAGTCGTCCATCCGACTTCCAATTAAAAACCGACAATTTCTGATTACTGAAAATCTAAACAAATTTTGGTAAGTGAGTGAGAGAGATAGCAGAGTCGGAAAAAACGAACACTGATGCTCGCATGCATCACAGATCGCTGAATGGATTTAGTTATTCGTTGTGCAAGCCGACCAGGGCTCCAGAGAGTTACTATGACGTGTTAATACTATTGTAGCGGTATCTACAACGCCACATGCGAACAACACGTCATACAGACGTCACGCAAATCCTGCATCTCGCAAGCAGAGTTTACCGCGTAATTAGCACACATACAACTTCCCAATATCAACCGTTGGGCAAGTGCCCGCCAGACACAACAGGTCGGAGGATCCTCCCTTTTCTATGGAGGATGAGTGAACTTTACACCCTGTTCCTCATACCTCTAAACTATCATGGTTACAGTGTCAGACAAAGATGTAGCTATACTGGGTGAATAGCGCTATCCCTTTTTCACAACGCTTTAATGATGGTTTTAACACTAGAGCCCCAGTACAAAGTAGCTAAATTTAATGCACACAATATACAGGGTTGTACGGCCATCGATGTGCAATCTGATCGATTTTTTAAGGTGAGATTTTTACAGAATCGTTCGGCTGTTGCCGTAGATTCAGCACATGATTCTGAACACTTCTGCGTTGAAATTATTCGTCGGCTGGTGAGTTAAGGAGATAATAGGATAAGTGTAGTCTATATATATATTTGACTGTCCTGTTGGTCTAGTGGTTAGTGACCCTGACTGCTATACCAGAGGTCGTGGATTCGATTCCCACCCAGGACAAACGTTTGTGTGATGAACACGATCATTTGTTCTGTGTCTGGGTTTAATTTTTCTATAATATGTATGTATTTAGAAATATATAAG
>VKGM01006080.1:0-12091 GCA_007844875.1 Busseola fusca | reverse complement strand
CCGCCTGCATTAAACATTGTGATTTCATATAAATTTCAGTCGCAATTTATACAGTTATTATTCTGTTCTTTCTGAATATTACAAACAACATAATTTGTATAATTCACCAAGATAGCTGCCAAGTGTGGTTATTACAGAGGAAATTGTAAACAATCTTATTTATAGTGTGTCATCGAAAATGTCCCCCGGACCAGAGAATTGGTGCAACTATAGTCGGAAAGATAAACAATCTTATTATTGTGTATCATGGGCACGTGGCTAAATTATAACAGCCGCACAGGTCGATCGATCAGGTTAAGCTACGCTTGCCGCGGTTGGTCTGTGGATGGGTGACCATCTTTACATACTGAGACCCCTCCGTGCCTCGGAAAGCACGTTAAGCCGTTGGTCCCGGCTGTCATTCGTAGATCTTTGACAGTCGTTACGGGTCGTCAGAAGTCCGAAAGTCTGACAACCAGTCTTACCAAGGGGTATCGTATTGCCCAGTAACTGGGTTGTTGAGGTCAGATAGGCAGTCGCTCCATGTAAAATACTGGTATTCAGCTGAATCCGGTTAGACTGGAAGCCGACCCCAACATAGTTGGGAAAAGGCTAGGCAGATGATGACTCCTGTCAAATAAAGATACTCCATAGACAGTTTCGAAGTGATTAAAAACATGGCGTCTAAAAACACGTCAATTTATGTCAGGCGCGAACTAATTTGACAGGACTAAACTAATATTTATCTTTTGTCCTTTTCATAATGAAATAGAATGAATAAGATGCACTGACCTTAAATTTACTTTAGATTGTGAACAAGGGAATCGGGGTCAATATTGATCTTCAAGCAAGCAAGCAAGCAATCTGCTACTTGTAAGTCATAAATTCATAATTTCACATACAAAGATGTATGCGAAATTTTGAATTTCAAATTATCAAATTATCCATTCTACATCGTTAAATTCAATTTCAAAATTAAGGAGCCATCAGGTATGTCGCTGAGTAAAAATTCTATTTGAGGAGAACGCAATAGAAATAAATACCTCCTTCTATTATAGAAGGAGGTATTTATTTTGATTGCGTTTCAAAACGAGTTTGATGATTTTACGAAGACTGGTGATGTTTTCCTCAAACGTTTTAGGTGATGCAAGCGAATAGAGGGAAAAGTTGCCTCAAAACGGTTCGTTCTACATAATTTTACGCATATGGTAGTATACCATATGCGGAATATGGAAAGCTGAATTTGGTATGAATCATTTGTGCTTAACAATTCCAATAATAAGAAGACATTATAGCCAATGTGTCGATTACTTAAATTATTTCAAAAAGTAGGTGATGGTGATTGAACGCGTCTTCTTGGACAATTTTTTAGATATTCCTCATTGACTTCGACAGGTTGTCAGCTGCCAGATATATCTTTCTCGAGGCTAGCGCCCCAGGTATTTTAGCGAAGCGAACTCGAAAATTATTGCACCTTGGATAAGTAAAATTTTTCTTTTGACACTTTAAAATGTAACAGGAGCTACTTGATTGACTTATGTGACAGTCAAGGTTTGCGCGAGCCTAGGTTGACAGAGCGAATGAAGCAAGCTGGAAAAATTCTTCGTCTGCCCCAGTTTACGTTTTTCATACAAAAAATATGGGGCAAGGGGCACCTAATTAATCCTAGCCTTTGACTTTATCGCCGATTTTATTCGGTTAAGCGAAAAGCAGCTGCGCCCCACAAATTCTTGATACATTATCATGTATTGAGATGTTGTTTCTTCTTATGTCTTCATATAGCGAGAGAGGAAAATTAATTTGATGCTTTTGGGGGGAGTTTGAGCCGAGCATGGGGATAGTGAGAGTATGGAAACAAATAATCAACACAGACTGTACTATGTGTTCTGATGTTAATTATTTATTTTTCTTCCGATACTCTCCCTCCTGTCTCTCCTTCCCCTGTCTTCTCTCCCTCTTCGCCCGGTTGTACTGTACTACTCAATGCTGGCCGTTGACAACCCCGTTTTCTAGAATCTTTGCTAAATTAAGTACTTAACGTTAAGGTATCCTTGGCAGTTTTCTGTTTCGGTTACTCACATTTAAAACTTTGGGATAATTTTCTCTCTGGTAGTTTACGTAATAATACAAATATTATTTAGACTGAACTAATCTAAGTTGTGTCCTTTATCTACAAGTGAAGTAAATGTTTTCATGTTATTTCCCACACCGCACCCAACATTATCTGTCACTCAACCGTAATGAGGTCGTGATAAAGAAACACTTAATACTCAAGATTTTGGAGTCTCGTATGACGTCGTATCATCTACAAAAATATAGCTCAGAAATAGACTCGGCGTTGGTCCTTAGGGGGTACAGATAGTGTATTTTGGGAAAATGAATGTTAGAGATTTAAATTATGGTAGAATCCTACTAAGAGAAGTAGGATTCCCAATGTGGTTGATTGCTTAGCAGTACGAATTAGCAGTGCGATTCTGTAACCATATCACCGTGAAAAATTAGGTGAACTGAGCTGTCATTCCAACTAATGCTGCACTATCGACAGCTCATTTCAAGCTCTCTCTTCACCTAACTTTTAACGGTAAGAATCGATCGGCAGGTTTAGGTTTTGATTAAAAATACTAAAAACTGACGTTGCAAAATCGGCATGCGTTTAAATTTAAGTAAATGAAGTAGGTGGTGTAAGCTTACTATATTAAAAAAAAAAACGGTATCTGGTATCGGTGGTACATTCTCACTAAAGTCTACCAAGTGGCGAAAAAAGGTCATCCTTCTACACTCCTCAGAAGTTCAGAACAAAAGTAAGCAACGTCATTTTTGCCATACAAGTTGAGAATAGCTTTGAAAGGCAAACTTCCTCATACTTTCATGGGACAGAAACGCACATCGTACAAACAAGACAGGAACTATGTACAAAACTTGTTTACACTGTTTCGTCTGACCGAGCAAAATATAAAATGAAAAATGTAGCTTCTGGCTACTCAACAAGGGTTTACTGAAAAAATATAGGTACTACTAGCATTTTGTCAAAACATTGGCACACTTTCGCGTACAAATAAAGACGACCACGTTATGAAATTCAGAATACCAGTTCTCAATCTCGTTTTAAAGCGAAGACATCAACAAAATGTCGTAGAAAGCGTGGCTTTCACGTAAACGCAGGAGGCAGCGGCGGATACGATATGACATATGGTATAACCGCGTTGTTGACCTTTCGTACGATGTGAACGTTGATGAAATACACAATGCAGTTGACACAAGGTGAAATTTTGTACGAAGTGAACGGCTCGGCTACAGTAAGGATGCTTGCTGAGGACACGTTGACCTGCAAAACCTTGATTGCGTTCCCTCTGCACTGTTGCCCAATCCAACTGCAAATGACTGCTTAATCACAACTATAACCTTAGATGAAAATTAACATGGCAATGGTAACCAAATTATTTACTGAAACGGGTATTTCTTTGCCAATTGTTAGATTTTAGCTCTCGTTAAAGTAATGCCAGAGGCGCTCGCTGACTTTTAACTAAATTAATTTAATTGTGTTTTTACGACAGCCATTTGCGAATTTCGTTTGAAACAATATGTTTTATAGGTAATAACGGTATCAAAATTGTATAAAGAAAAGAGCACGTGAAAATATATGATGATACATCACGTAGGCAGCTTCACAACCTCGACTGTTATTTAGCCTTCAAGTCTCCTTACCGTTTGAGTGTCGCGAGGTAGCATTGCGAAAGTTGACAGCACTGTACGTGAGCAGATTGTAGAGGATTCACATTCTTGTTCTGTCGCGTTCGCTTTGCATTTCAGTTTCCAATCTAATACGAATTTGCTGGTACGTTGAACGTTGAATTGGGGATTTAATTAAATAACGTTATAAAAGTTTTTACTAAGGCACTCAGTCGCAGCCAGAGTGTCTTATTACCCATTATAGTAGCTGCCACTTGGACTCATTTAACGATAGTTGGATGGCACATTAAAGTATATTGAATACGGACTGCACTAGAGATAGCCAGTGGCGGTTAATGTCGCTCAGACGATAACATCATAAGAAACAGTCGTGCGCAGATCATAATTAAGTATATAGCGTCCAGACTCTTGGCGTTGTTAATGGGTTCGGTAGTAACAATGCGATATTACGACCCACTCAGGGTTCCCACACAAATAGCAAATTATATCCATACACGTCAAACAAATGGGCGCTAGAACAACAAGGTTGCGGTAAGTAGATGGCGTAACTGCGAGCGAGAATACGTACTATTGACGCTAGATACCTACCAGCCGCTGTAAACTTTGAGAATTATCTAGGTAAATGTGTACTTTATAATATCCCCGAAACGTGGTCATGATTGTGACGACACGATCATCTCGTCTAGCCTTGTAACGAAGCGAGTTAATCACTGATACTAACTTTCAAACTGTTATAGCCGTGTAATTAATTTTTGAATGGAAATGGAAAGTGATATTGTTGTTTTTATTGCAGGAAATAAGTTTCTTACAAAACGCGACCTTAACATCGAACAAATCAAGCCTTAGCCGAGCTATGGCGTTGGAGAACAATTAATCTTCGTCCAAATGGCAACGTGATAGGCCCAATGCTTGTTGGAATCGTGTTGCGGAATCTTATTAAATATCTACACCTCACTGGAGTTATTGTTCACCACTCATTGTTATAATTAGTCATTAATAATCTGTCTTGTCAGCGTTGGTTGTATGATTAATAAACCTAAGATATTAAACAACAGCTGGCCGCACTCAGAAACAATAGATTTTTCTCGCGTAACTACCTCGGATTACTTACACAATTCATAATATACATAGTTAAATATGGTAATTCCAATGTTATAAAATTAAATCGCCAAGTTGCAATTATGATACTCAGTAGAAACTTAACAAGTTAGTAAATCAAACTGACAAAACTGCAGCCTAATCGGCGAACACATTTTCGGCAAATGATTGAGACTAGTTGGTATCGATTGGACATTCATTGCGTTATTTACGTGTTGTGCAGATAAATGTTTCGAAATTATGAAGCAATGATTTAGAAATTTGCTTCAAAATGATGCAGATTCCGATTAATAATGTGTTACGTAATTAGGGTGCTGCTCATTAACAAATGTGTAATTACGTGGTTGCTGGATTCAACGCATTAATGAACATAATACTTGATCAATTTGTAGTTAATTTATGTTTATATTGCCAACTTAAATGTCAAGTAGTTTTTTAGTTCTTTATGGTAGATGTTTAATACCTTAGTCGCCAATCTTCCGTGTTTAAGCAGGCTGAAAGTTATGAGCAGTAACATCTTTACCGTAAAACGTAGCGAGTACCAACTCGAGAGTGGGATAATAAAGTTAATGATCGTAATGTACCTAGGCAATATAAATAGAACGGGGTCATCGTCACTGGTGTCACTATCTGTTGGGTACGCAATTATTTTAGTGGACAATTTGTTCAAGTGGTTATTTCAGGACTTGGGTGAACGGCCTAGACAAATTCAAGGCTTAGAACAGCTTGGACCAGCTGAGTGGTGAACCGTCGAGCAGTTCAAGGGCGTCGGGTGAATGCCACTAGGCAGGTTTTTTACCATCGAAACCCGCTCACGTGACGACAGGTCTTATCGAAGCCGGATGAACATTGAGCGTTGCTAATAACTAACGACTTAGCAATGTTCGCAGCAGCCTCATGTCGACTACGTAGATTTGGATGGATTCATTTCGCGTGTTATCGTTATATGCATTCATAAGGCAACACGAAAATTACTACCGATAAATGAACCAACGACACACTCAGCTCCACTCATAAAAGCGTAATTCAAAAAATTCACGCAACCATATGGGCAATTTGAAATCTCGTTTGGGGAGGCGAACCTTTACTTAATTTGAATAACGTATGAGATTCCGGTATGAGCGGTGTTGCAATGATAACGAGTAACAGCCGTCTAAACACAAAACCGTTTACGATGATACTTTTACACCATAGACATTTTCTCTCGTGATCCTCGAGAAAAATAAAATAAAGGAATTCTCGGTAAAAGATAACAAGTTACACCTGCGGGGAGCCCGTATAACTAGCTATAACTGGGTAAGAGCGTAAAACCTTTGTTCTTTCTCGTCCGTGGCCCAACTCGACTCTACGAAAATTATCTTTTTACTTTTTTGCTGAGTCGCTCTCGCTCCCGGAGCGGTGCGGACCGCCCGAGCAGGTACACGGCAGAATATAATAAACGTTTCTTCTATACGTACACATTTAGGTAACATTTGGAGAATGTTGTTATGCGTTACTATATTACCTACATCCTTTTTTCAACATGAGGTCTTCGACCACCGGAGACTGGCCTCTGTGAGTCAAAGCACTTAGTCTTTCCTAAAACGGAATCAAATAAGAATATTAATGGATTTTTCAAGTATATTTCAAGCAATAGATTTGTAGTTATCTTAATACCACGCAATTAAAAAAACTCTCAGAGCGTGATTGGTTTTCATTAGCATTTTATTGGAGACTATCGTCGCCAAGGGACTCTTGGAAATTAGACAAAGATAAAGACCTTTGTATAATGATTTGACGAAGGTACCTTTATCTAATTAAGTATCTCTATACCTAGTACCCACCTACCTGCTTTAAATCTTGGAAACTACCAGGAAGCGAACGCCCCGGTGCAAAATATTGGTTAGACAAAAAACTAAAAATGCTATTATTGAGTTATTATGATTGTTATGAACCATGCATAAAATTAATATTACCACGAAACAAAGCTACACGTAATGGCGTATAAGCGCGACTACGGAGCGTGGGGGGTCTGGGGTTTAATTCTCGTGAAGGTCAAAGATTTTCCATTAGGTTTTTCATTAGGAATTCCTAAGTAGCAGCCTGGAGTTAGTAAGTTGGTAGTCGGAAAGCACCGGAAATGTCACCGGAAAGCACGTAAAGCAGTGGGTTTTGCGCCTAATCTCTTTCCGGTCGTGTCGGACTATCCTCATGCATACCTACTTGGCCGATCTCAGCTGAGATTAACCGCTGTGGTCAAAATTCGGTAGGATATGACTCGATCTTCTCTTTGTCTAGGGTTTTTAAAGTGCAGTTTTTCTCAAAGGAGTGAAGCGTATCCTGTTATCTACGACGGGGCCTGACGTGACGTCGCTTGCCATTTAAAAATACGCATTTAGGTCGCAAGTTTGACCTATTTTTCGTCTGACTGACTAGTTATCAGTTAATGGCCTGCACAGTCTAACTGCTAAGCTCTAGCTGATACAGCAGAAGTTCGTTTTTGGGTAAATATCGGAATAAACATTACAAAATCCGATTGAACAATGTTAAGGAATATAGGATCAGAACCTGGTGTTGTCTGGCTACTTGAAAGACCTATACTTGAGAAACATTACAAAATCCGATTGAACAATGTTAAGGAATATAGGATCAGAACCTGGTGTTGTCTGGCTACTTGAAAGACCTATGTGACATTTAATAAGTTAACCAGCGGATGTAGGTCTTCAATAAATAAATATCCCACACATCATCAAAGGCAGGATCCTGATGGAGTTGGTAGAATGCAATTAATAATGTGATATCATCCACCTGGTAACTAGATATTGTTTGTATTTGTAGTGTTGTGAACCACATATAGGTATTAGAGAGCAGTGGTGGCCCAGTGGTAACGGCCGCGACTTACAAGTTGTAGGTCGTAGGTTCGAATCCCGTCAGGCGCTTTACTTTGTGTAAATTATTTCATCACCACTGCTCTCAAAACGGTGAAGGAAAACATCGTGAGGAAACCGGCATGTCCTAGAACCGAAAAACTTCGAAGACATGTGACATCTACCAACCCGCACTGGGCCCGCGTGGTGGATTACGGCCCACTCCCTCTCACCAAGAGGAGGCCTGTGTCCCAGCAGTGGGAACATTATAGGCTGATTATGTATGTATGTATGTAATGTGCCAACAACAGAACATAAACAGTCTCATTAACAATGAGCAGGACGTAATACATTAAAATGCATCAATATTCACCCTCAAATAGGGCAATGTCTCTATTGTGTCGAGTAAATTTACATTTGCTGCGGCTGTGGTACGTGATCGCGAGGTAAGATCATGCGCAAGAGTCGCGATTTCAAACCTGACGATTTTTGTTGCTATGCTAGGAGCATTTTTTTAACGTTCGATTCAAACTTGAACATTTATTTCAAATAAACCAATTACAAAAAGTTTTTAATGGTCAAGGGATCAGTCAGTCTGTCAGGGCCGCGGGTTTCTCGAATGAGATAACGTCGTCCCTGGCACACAGGCAAATGAAGGAACACTGGTGGGTTTTAGTCAGTAAAAGTCTGACACGCCCTTCAGCTAGCCCAGAGCGGGAGAGGTCATTTGATGATTTTCCATCACCACAAAAAAAGGGATCAGTCAGTCAGAAGAAGATGAAGTTAGTTGCCCATTCCAAAGCGTAGTAGATACCTATGGAGACGAACGGGCCAGAAACTCCACTGACTATACGTTGAAACAATCAAGAGCATAGTTCAAATCCTTATATTTGAACCTATCAACCTCTATTAAACTCAAGCACGTAAAATTACCACGATCATAATTACCAATTCAGTACGCATATAAACCTTCGATTGCGACAGAACAAAACTACAAAACGCGACCTACAACCTTCATGACAATCGCATATCTGCACCTCCTCTTATCTCATTATAATTCTACAGAATCTTCATCTAACCTTGCTCCAAAAGCTGTTGCTACTGCTGTCGCCGTTCTACCTTCGTCTTGGCTCTGTTCGTCTTGATCTTGAGGTTCCTCTATATCATTGCCTTGCTGGTTCACATCCAAACCACTTTGGAGAGCACCTGGTCCTTGGCTGGGCTGGTACTGATTCTGTTGCTGAAATTGGCCTTGCAACAATTGAGCTTGTTGAAATTGGCTCAAATCTTGGCCTGGGTAATTGATGAGTTGGGCCTGGATGTAGCCTGGTTGTTGGTATTGGTTCGCTGGAACTAGCATGGGTTGCTGGTATAATTGTGGTTGGTAGGAGTTGACGTTAGTTTCAACGTCTTCACTTTCTTGGTCGGATTGTGGTTGAAATTGGCTGGGTTGTGGCTGGAATTGGGATGGCTGTGGTTGGAACTGCGCTGGTTGGGGTTGGAACTGAGCTGGTTGGGGTTGGAACTGAGCTGGTTGTGGTTGGAACTGAACTGATTGCGGTTGGAACTGAGCTGGTTGCGGTTGGAACTGTGCTGGTTGCGGTTGGAACTGTGCTGGCTGAGGCTGGAATTGAACCATCTGGGGTTGATACTGATCAGGCTGTTGGGATTGGAACTGAACAGTTTGTGGTTGGAATGGAGCTGGTTGCTGTGGTTGGTACTGGCCCGGCAATTGGTTAGCACTTTGATCTTGCAACACTACAGGTTGAGCAGAAAATTGCGGCATAGGTTGCAACTGTTGCTGAGGGAAAGCATTTACAGTTTGATATTGTGGGACAGGCTCAGCATTTGGCTGTCCATAGACACCTTGAGGTTGTACTGCTGAAGCAGCTTGCACTGTTACTGGCTCAGCTTGGAATTGAGGTTGTTGATAAGCAGTGGCTGGCTGGACTTGACCCTGAGGTTGTTCCGCAACAAACAGAGCAGGATTCGGATAACCTTGCTCAACTCTCTGCTGCTGTAGCTGCTGTTGAGCAATAATTGAAGGTAGCGCTGCAAAGTGCGTCTGAGCATCAAATCCAGCTACTTGCTTTTGAGACTGAACGGGTTGAAGATACAAAGGAGACCTAAGTTGTCCAAATTGCTGAAGAGGTACAAACTGGGGTTGTAACTGAAGCTGAGCCAAAGAACTAAGGAACAATTCTCCGGGGAATTCTTGTAGTTTTTGTCTGGCTACTTCTACGGCTACTTTAGCATCTTTCGGAGAAGATTCGAGGGTTTCACCTTCGTTTAATTCTGTAGTTGATACTTGAGTGGAGGACTCAGTAGTGGGTGCTTCCGTTGTGGTGGTGGTGGAAGTGGTTCTGGGAGCGAATTGGGCTGGGATTTGGGGTTTAGGCAGTCTGTTGGCAGCATTGAATTGCGCATCTCTCTGTCTCTGCCTTTCAAATTCGCGGTAGCGCTGTTGTTGTTCCTGGTACTGAAATAAATATATTTCCATGTGATTTTGGAGTACAATAAGTTGTTTTTTACTACTTACGAGTATGTCTACTCATACTTATTTTTGGAATTATTTTTAATCAAAAGCTGTCTCAAATACTACAACAAATCGGTAATATTTACGAATCTAACGGTAATATTATTTGCCGACGATGTCTTACTGCGATACCTTGCACTTGCAGATGGCAGGAGGATCGTAGATCGCTTTTTTTTCTTTTTTTGTGGCAAAACAACGTTTGCCTGGTCAACTAGGACAACTTGTATTAATATATAAGTTTCCCACTGCTGGGACACAGGCCTTGTCTCCACCCGGGCTCAGTACAGGTTGGTAAATGTCACGTATCTTCACTTTTCGGTTCTAGGACATGCCGGTTTCCTCAAGATGTTTTCCTAATAATACTTCTAACAAAATTTTAATCCTAAAGACCTGTGTAATTTACCTGAGTCTGCTTTAATCCTTGATCCAAGTTCTGGATGTCTGAGTTAAAGTTTTGTCCAACATTTTGCCTTCCATTGACTGGTGATCGCTGGAAGAAAGGCACCTCCTCTCTCTGGGGGGGTAAGCCTTGGACTGATACGTCTTCTTCTTGAGGGGTACCGTATTCCACGTTCAGGTTAGGGTTGCGAGGATCCAGGGGTGGTCCTTGTGGCGGCAGGTATTGTGAAGGTTGCTGAAAAATGGATTGAAATGAATGGCGTACGTACTTATGTACATATTATTAACTTATTGCTTGCGAAAACTGAACTTTATTGTTTAGCTTTTAGAGTAATTTTTCCAACAACTACCTACATGTTTGGATAATATATGGCAAACGTAAAATCTCTAGTCTAGTACTCCCGATTGTGTTTACCTGTTCTTGTCCTCTCTGTGGTAACACAAACGATGGTCCGTCGGGCCTCCATCCGCTTGGCGCGTAGGGCGCCGGGGGCTCTGCCACTGCCCCACTTACTATCAGCGATATCACAGCCAGCAACTCCTGAGATAAGAACAAACGGAGAAACATTAACATCACACATCGTCACATCACCCCACACATCATCATAATCTCTCTCATCAAATCTCTCATTGGCTCCAATTAACTTCTTCACAAACTAAACTAAATTTAAGTTAGGTGCATCTTATTCTTTCTGTATCATTAAGAAAAGGACAGAAGATAAATATTAGTTTCTTCTTTTTAGCCTATAGAGGTTACTGCTGGACAAAGGCCTCCCCCAAGGGTTTCCACAACGACCGGTTTTGCGCTGCCCGCATTCATCAGGTCGCCGGTCCACCTTGTTGGGGGCCTCCCTACGCTGCGTCTTCCGGTACGTGGCCGCCACTCCAAAACCTTACTGCCCCATCGGCCATCGGTTCTACGTGTAATGTGCCCCGCCCACTGCCACTTAAGTTTAGCGACTCTAAGAGCTATGTCGGTGACTTTGGTCCTTCTGCGGATCTCCTCATTCCTGATTCGATCGCGCAGAAAAGAGACCACAGTGTCTCAAGACAAGTGTCGCTCACAATGGGCCTCATACGAAGGCTCAATATCACACAAAGGGCGATGGAAAGAGTTATACTTGGAATATTAGTTTACCTACCAAATTAGTCAACACCAGATGTAAATTGACATATTTCGGTCGCCATGTTTTTACTCACGTCTAAACTGTCTATGGAATATCTTAATTTGACAGGACTAAACTAATATCTTCTGTCCTTTTCATAATACAACAGAAAGAAAAAGATGCACATAACTTAATTTGAACTGAAGTTATTTTATTATTGTATACTTGCAATATCATCGATATGTTAGTCAGGATTCTCTCTATATGTATTTATAGGCCCTGTGTACAGACGGCCGCAAGTCAAGCTACCTGAATCTCTCAAATTTTCCCAATCAACTTTGAACCTCAATGCTCAATGCTCGTGGCTTAATAATAACAGCCGCAAAGGTCGATCGATCAGGTTAAGCTACGCTTGCCGCGTTTGGTCTGTGGATGGG
>VKGM01006052.1:5143-25095 GCA_007844875.1 Busseola fusca | reverse complement strand
CCAGGCCCGGGTCGACGGCGCGTCGTGTTCCGCGTGCGCCTCAAAGAGATGCAGTCAGCATAGCGGGGGGTCCTTAAGGACCGATGCCTGCCCCAGGGCTGTGGAGCGTACCAGAGAGTAACCGGGGTCCCTGGGGCGCATAGGCAGGTGAGGGAACAAACCCACCCCGAGTTATAGTCAGTAAAAGTCTGACACGCCCTTCCGCTCCGCCCAGAGCGGGAGAGGTCATTTGATGATTTTCCACGCCCCCCCAAAAAAAAAAGTGTACACAGTAATATTACCGTGACTGTAGCATGCCGAGCGCATACTGAGATCCGAGCGCGTAGGTATAGCTCGCGCGCCGTCCGTTTATATGAAGATAAAATACTGTATAGATAATATTACCGTGATTAGGCTGCGGGGCTAAAGGTAGGCTCGATATAAGATACAATATAAAAATTGAACGTATGCGTTGATGCCAATAAGCACGCAACTCTTATATGTATAATTGTAAAATACATTGATTTAACTACAATACGGCCGATGTAACATGGCGGGTCTGAACATAGGCTCTCCGAACTGTTGAGCATGTTCTCTCATTCACACTCTCCTCGTGTTACTATGTATTTGGTTCCTAAAAAAAAATATTGCGCAACCTTCTGCGCGAAGTTCAGAGCCGCCATGACTTGTCGGCCGTTCTGTAGGTAGGTGATCAATGCAATTGGCAGGATATTTCAAATGAATGATGGGCTGGGATCTCTGAAATGTGGGAAGTTAAGACATGAAACTACGTTCTAAAAGTAGTGTGTATCTGTGATTCTGTGCATGTCTATTATATTATGTATTTGAGCAGTATCTTGAACATTTAATATAATAATATGTAAAGGAACTTAGTTGCTGAAGGCGCATCTTTCAGGGTAGCCCGCGAAGTTTAATATTCATACGTGTTTTGCAATTTGCAGGTGAATAGTTGTATGTTGCTCTAAATATGATTTCCGGCCGTTTAACCTTTCAGTGAGACGAAGTAAAGGAAATTTTCAACATAGGTACAACCACTTTTTACTCTTAAAAAGGTTGTCTGCAGTTGATGTATGAATTTAAAAAAAATCAGTTAATGTCAAATCACATAATTAACATCCTTACATTCTAACAATCAATAATAATTTCAGAATAATTATGAAAAGTATAAATAGGTATACCTAATTTTAATCACATATGTACCTAATGTTTTATATGTCATTTCATTACAATTTTAATAAAACGGGGTTATGACAATCTCACACACATTTGTATTATCTAATTTGTCTCTCAGCCACCTTACAAACGACCACTAATTTATTCGTAAGTTTCTAATAATTTTATCTGTACGGGCAACTCTAAAAGAGATTGGCTCTGCCAATATAAGCCGGTGCATTAAAGAAAGGAATCTAAAATGGCGGCATATACTTGCGTTGACAGATAGTACAGTCAGCATGTAAAATTTCAAGTTCAAGTTTTTTTTTCAAATTTAAAATAATAAAGACAAGGCTGGGTCACATTCATTTCAAACTAGCTTCAACCGACGGCTTCGCCCGAGTGAAACTTGAAAAGCTGAAGGACACGTGGCACCACCTATTATCATTAAATAATTTTTATTGTTTTCATCGGAAACAGTGCTTACGTTTTTTCGGGATGAAATGAATCTGTACCCGTTTCTGTACACCTGACAATATACAACAAAACAGGATTTTAATAAAAAAAAAATCAAGGCAAATCAAGACTATTATTTTTTTCTGTTTACGGTACGCGCAAGAGTGAGTATAGACGGCACTAGTGTGCGAGCAAGAGAACATGATAAGCGCCGCCATTTAAGATTCCTTTCTTTAATGAACCAGGTTATACCTATAACCTATAAACTTTATGGCAGGTCTGAAGTGCGCCACACTGCGCAATGCACCCGCCGACACATGAAGTTGTTACTGCGCAGCGACTCGCCTCATGTTCCGAGCCGCAATCATAAAAGTTTGTATCGGCCTGTAGGTACAGATAGGGCCATCCACGACGACCCGCCCCACTCTTTTGAATGCTTAAAGAAGTGTGAATTTTTTCCACTACTATTTTAGTTTTGTCGATTCACAGTAATTACTGATTAGTGGGTGTAATTAGTGAATATCGTCAAAACTAAAACACGTGTGGGATTATAAATAGCGATAACCACGACGATTACGAGGGGAGTGGGGCGCGTCTTCGTGGATGGCATTATCTGTACACTTTGAATAAAAATACACAAGGTAATCGTTGTGTTAAATGTAAGTTATCGTTGACAAACTGTACGTTAAACAAACACGAGATACATTATTGAAGATTTTTCTGGATACTACAACACTCCCATTGATTTCGAGCCAGTCCAAGACATACAGCACCCTAATTGCGTAACACACTATTAATCGGAATCTGTATCATTTTGAAGCAAATTTCTAAACCATTGCTTCATAAGTTCGAAAAATTTGTCTGCACAACACGTAAATAACGCAATGAATGCAGATTGCGGTCCAAACGATACCAACTAGTCTCAATCATTTGCGTAACACACTATTACTATCAATTGGAATCATCTAGAAGGATATCGTTAACATTTCTTCATGTGTTCGAAAAATGTGTCTGCTCGACAACGTAAATAACGCAATGATAGTGGGTTATGCAATTAACCTACGGCTAGTACAGATAATGCCATCCACGAAGACGCGCCCCACTCCCCTCCTAATCGTCAGTGGTTATCGCTGTTTATAATCCCACACGTGTTTTAGTTTAGACGATATTCACTAATTACACCCACTAATCAGTAATTACTGTGAATCGACAAAACTAAAATAGTAGTGGAATGTTTCACACTTTTTTAAGCATTCAAAAGAAGAGTGGGGCGGGTCGTCGTGGATCTAGTCTATCTGAACTTTTCTCTGTTTTTTATCTTCGTACATCATGTCACAGGACAATGTTTTTCATTTCGTAACCCAAAGTTTTCAATCGATATATGCCAGAGGGGGCCTGCCACCACCTCCTATTAAAGTTTTATTTTAATCTTACTTCAGTGTGGGAAAGGGATGGAACTACATAGCACGTATAGTTTATTTCTGTTGGTAGCCCCCCTGATCTGTGTAACCAACTAAATACATTTCAAGAGTCGCTACTTGAGTACTGCCACGCTAAATAAGTCAGTTTTCGTCAAAGAATAAGTAAGACATGGAGTGCTATATTGGACATGAAAATGCAGCGGCATAAAGTGGTTAATAAACCCACAGAATTCATAATAATTAAAATGACGGTAATAATCTTGTGGTAGAACTTAGAACTTGTGTATCTTAGCCTGAAATATTACTGGCCATTTATAAAGTCTCTTCGATCCATGCAATTCATAATTTCTAGTTGGATTCGCTCTACCCAGTCGTTGACTACACTGTAACGAAACACAATAGACAAACAAAACATTTTTAATTTTGTCAAAGCATTTATTTGTTTGCTTTGCCAGCGCTTATAAAGTCAGAGCGGTACGTACAGTCAGAAATGGTCGCTACCAAAATTTAAGTTAAATAAGGCCTTCACAAGATCGCGCAAGACATCAGTTTGTAAAAAAAAGAAATGTTAAGTTTTAGCGTTTTACTGGGCAAAGTTGCCCAAAATATATATATATAAAATAAATAAATATTAAAAGAAACTATTGCACTTTTGTAACTATGGTTGACTTAAGCGAATTTTGTTACCGACTGTACCACCTAAATGTCTCATCATCTACACATAAATTACATAACAATCCCTTTTTAATGTCATTGCTTCATAATCGAGCACACAAAAGTCATAATATTTTACAATGAAACATATACATTACTTCTAAACTGGTTTCTAAAATAAACAATCTCATTCTGACAGATAAAAACAAAATTATTTCACGCACGTTGACAGTTGTAATATTCGTTAATGTTTTTAAAAATATCGCGGCAGGGTTTTATCGCGTATTGGATTTCCAATTCTCTTGAGTCGAGCATTGAATTATTTATAAAATGCCACCAATGTCTGATTAGAATAAAGTTCGTTACACTAGATTATAGATGTGTGTAATACTTCAAAGAGCAAATCACACAAAAACCTTCTCTACGCTCAATAAGAATGCAGCGAAAGTTAAGCGTTTACTAAAAGCTATACAAGGCGCTGACTGTAGCAATAAGGCCAGGAAGATTCGGAGCCTGACATAACGCATAAAAGTTACTTAAAGGTAAGAGGTTTTCAGGACCAACTAGGCCAGAGATCGCTCAAGGCTTTTCCCAGCAGTGCGACACAATATAGGCCAACGAAAGAATAAAATAAAAAAGGAAAGCAGGCGATTAAACAAAAAAGTATGGTTGTCAAGACGTTGAACTTAATTAAAGCAACGTTTATAAATGAATGAGTACGCTGCCTATAATGCTGCAAAAAAAAAAAAACTATGTGGGCCATAAATCATTAACGAACACTGCAACTTCAGCGATCATAAATCATTTTACATTTGAAAACTTATCATTCATAATTCTAAATTGGTAAACAACATGACTGGACCGCGATATTTATCATCAGTAAAAATAAATTGAAAAACAATCATGGTATTTGTTCAAAAAAAAAATCCACATTTAAAAAATAATAAAAATTAAAACTTATCAATATATTACACAAATATTCGATTACCGTGTGTGAATGATTAAAATAAAACATTATCACACGGAATGTAAGAACAATATTCATTTAATAGGAGCCTGAACACAATGGCCCATGTTTTGGGTTTATATTCATTCATATAACGCACAGAGTTGTAAAGAATAAGAGCTGTAAACATGCAAAAAAAAACTAAGGACAACAACATATAAAAAGTATGTAAGTTTGGACCTAACCTAACACTTCATTAGTTACTACTCTGTGTAATACACTCCCGGACTAATACATATATAGACATGGTCATATGGCATAGTGTTAAAAAAGGTATCATGCAGTTTTGAAGCCACCATCATTGTTCCAAATTCGAATTCAACGAACATCCAAAAAGCTACAGACTTTTATACAAAACAAAAATGCTGGCTGGCTCGATTTAATCATCCGGAAGTGTATCTATAATTAATTTTAATTTTTTTCATTTTAATCACCGGCCATTGTGCCCAAGAGTATTAAAGTTAACACCTATACATTAAAACATCGAATACAAACAACAAACATCGCGCCAAAAAAAAAAAACCTAAAACAAAAACAAACTTACATACATAGGTACTCAGGTATCATAGTCTTCGTCTATCTGTAGGTTGCCAGAATTCAAACTGTCTATGTCAACTGGATGCGCCATTTCAATTTTTTTCACTTCCTGTCTTATCGTTTTAGAGTTCTGCCTAAGAATTTGCCGTAACGAATTATCTTTTTTAGGTACGCTCACGTTAACTGCTGTATCCAGCAATTTTATTTCTGGCTTCGCTAAATTTTTTGTAAAATCTATATTTAGTATAGGCGTTATCGGTGTGACAGGTGTCCTAGGTGCTACAATTGGTTTGTCTATGACCACTGGTTTCTGCACCATTTCAATTTTTAAAGGTTCTGGAGTGTCAGAGCTGGTAGACGGTTGGGGACTCGCGTACGTAGGGTTGAGTTTGATGACACTTCTATGTTGCACTTCGTCGGTTAACAACGTTTCTTGGTAAAAATTCGCGGTAACAACCGGTTTATCTTCTGTGGACTTCTTTGACAAGTCTATGGCTGTGTCTAATGAGGTTGACGTTACGGTTTCAGTTCTTGCTAGTTTGTGGGGTAGGTTCTCTATGTCTGCAGAGACTCTAGAGGTATCTATGGAGAGTGCCCTTTTCATGGGGTCCCGAGGAGGTTGTAGAGGTATTATTTTGACGTCACAGCTGCTCGAACTGTTTGAGTCTTCTCTTGCTATCCTTCGGGGTGGGACCGGCAATTCCGTAAATCTGTAAAAAGAAAATTATGGTTAAAAATAAGGGAAACGTATTGCCGACTTTTGACCTTTAAAAACCCTTCTATCTCAACATAACTTGAATAATTGAAACGATCATCCTAAGATGCACCATACAGCAATGAATTATGTACCGTATCTTGGAACGATTAAGATTTTATTTTCCATAGCAAACCTACCATTAAATAAAAAGAAGGGTTACCGCTCTTTTGTTCCGAACAATTAACAAGCTTTCTCAATTCACACATTACGAGGTGCTAATAACAATGTTTCTTCACACTCATTCATTATATCGCTATTAGAAGGGCCATGGCGCCTATATTATGAAAATTCCAAGTAATTTTGTGTAATTTTGATATTGTATATACGTTCTTTTTTTATTGTTTTGTTTGTGTAGCTGGTGCCACTCATTTTGACGCCCTAAATGGCAAAACATATAGCTACCTCATATTAATTATAAGAGGTCGTCCATTAATCAAGCGATCCTCGAAGGGGGGAGGGGGTTCGGCAAAAATCACGAAATACAGGGTGTGTCTGACATCGACGCACAAAAGAGTACCATGGATCCAGTACATGATTCTGGACTCCCCAGTGGTGGAATTTTTCGTCGGTTTTTTCCTAATAAAAAAAAAAAAATAAAAATTTTCACTTCAGACAGTTCAAAATCGTTATTATTTTATAAAACAAACAAAATAAAAATAAAAAAAAAAAAAAAATCATCTGAGCGGATAGCCTTTTCGAGTTTTGTTTACATTGCGTTTTTTGTGTAATTAGCGAATTAATTAATTTTCAGTTTATAATTTTATTGGATTATAAAATAATAACGATTTTGAACAGTCTGAAGTGAACACAACTACATATTTTTTTTTTAATTAGGAAATAAACGACGAAAAATTCCACCACCGGGGAGTCCAGAATCATGTACTGGATCCATGGTACTCGTTTGTGCGTCGATGTCAGACACACCCTGTATAACCTTTTTTTATCTAGAGGACATGCTGCCTGTTTTTAAAAAAAATACTAAGGATTTAATGCGAAAACACATAGTAAAATTGAAATTTGTATGCGTTGCTTTTTTTTTGGGGAGGGGTGGGAAATCATCAAATGACCTCTCCTGCTCTGGGCGGAGCGGAAGGGCGTGTCAGACTTTTACTGAATAAAACCTTCACCTGCCTATGCGCCCCAGGGACCCCGGTTACTCTTTGATACGCTCCACGGCCCTTTGCTTAGACTTTTTTGATGTGTGTATTAGTTACCTATAATACTATAACCTACATACACTTCATGTATTTTAGTTATTATAAGCAAAACCTCATTACTATTTACATCTGTATCGTTCAGAGGATTATCAGCTGAAACAAATGCAATCTGTATCAATGAGGTTTGCAATCCGATTTAGTAGCAATGTTAAAGCCCCGAGAGGATTAAAATCTAACTAGCCGTGTATTGGTTCTGATTCTATTTTAGTTCATGGTCGTTTTGTTGTTTATGTAATTGCTGGATGAAACTCTCTGATAGGTGAATCAAAGACGTAATTGCGTAACACACCAAGGGCCGATCTTTTGATCCGTATTAAACTCAACCTTCATCATCATCTGCCTAGCCTTTTCCCAACTATGTTGGGGTCGGCTTCCAGTCTAACCGGATTCAGCTGAATACCAGTATTTTACATGGAGCGACTGTAGTTAAACTTTTAGAGGTATGCGGAATAGGGTGTAAAGTTCACTTATCCTCCATAGAAAAGGGAGGATCCTCCGACCAGATCGGTGTTGCGTCTGGCGGGCACTTGCCCAACGATCGATGTTGAGAAGTTGTATGTGTGCTAGTTGCGCGGTAAACTCTGCTTGCGAGATGCAGGATTTGCGTGACGTTAGTATGACGCGTTGTTCGCATGTAGCGTTGTAGATACCGCTACAAACTCAACTCTAATGTTTGTTTTGCAAAATGTGTTTTTTATCAATTTTTAGTTTATCTAATGATATAATGTCATTTGCTAATGACTTTCAGACTGGAAGTCGACCCCAACGTAGTTGGGAAAAAGGCTAGGCAGATAATGATGATGTTTACCGCAAATAAATGTATTTTTCTTCTTTCAATTTCCTTTAAATTCATTCAGATTTTGATTGAAAGTGTGTGACGTGATGCTTTTGTCATTTGTTGTTGTGATGATGAGATGAGATTTACAGAAATAATAGCAACTGTCAGGCAATCATGAGCTGGAAAAGAGATTAAAATAAATATTAAGGAATTCATTGAAGAGGGGCTCGCGGCTAAATAATAACAGCCGTACAGGTCGATCGATCAGGTTAAGCTGCGCTTGCCGCGGTTGGTCTGTGGATGGGTGACCATCTTTACATACTGAGACCCTTTCGTGCCTCGGAAAGCACCTTAAGCAGTTGGTCCCGGCTGTCATTCGTAGATCTTTGACAGTCGTTACGGGTCGTCACAAAACTAAAACTCTGATTGCCAGTTTTACCAAAGGGTTTCTTTCGTATTACCCAGTAACTGAGTTGTGGAGGTCAGATAGGCAGTCGCTCCAAGTATAATACTGGTATTCAGCTGAATCCGGTTAGACTGGAAGCCGACTCCAACATAGTTGGGCATAGGCTAGGCGGATGATTAAGGAATTCAAATTTCAATCTGCCCTTGGAAGTGTCTAAATGATCTGGAGGCCAAATCCCGTAATTAATATTAATTAAAGCTCAAAATCTAGTCGCATTTTCATCTCGGCTACAATCAATGTCTGCCAAAAATGTTGAAAAAATTTGAGGTATATTTGACAGTTTGAATCTGAGATAAGGCTGTGTTCTTTAAATTGCAAGAATTTCACCTCTGCAGCCTAATTGCGTAACACATTTTCGGCAAATAATTGAGACTAGTTGGTATCGTTTGGACCGCAATCTGCATTCATTGCGTTATTTATGTGTTGTGCAGACAAATTTTTCGAACTTATGAAGCAATGGTTTAGAAATTTGCTTCAAAATGATGCAGATTCCGATTAATAGTGTGTTACGCAATTAGGGTGACGGTAAAAGACTGAAAATGATTCTGAATATCATTTTAGAGGTATGAGGAACATGGTGTAAAGTTCACTCATCCTCCATAGAAGAGGGAGGATCCTCCGATCAGACGGGTGTTGTGTCTAGCGGGCACTTGCCCAACAGTTGATATCGGGAAGTTGTATGTGTGCTTAGTGCAAGTTGCGCGGTAAACTCTGCTTGCAAGATGCAGGATTTTTGTGACGTCAGTATGACGCGTTTTTTTTTTTGGTTTTGTGGGAATCATCAAATGACCTCTCCCGCTCTGGGCGGAGCGGAAGGCCGTGTCAGACTTTTACTGAATAAAACCCACCCCTGTTCCTTCACCTGCCTATGCGCCCCAGGGACTCCGGTTACTCTTAGATACGCTCCACGGCCCTGGGGCAGGCATCGGTCCTTACGGACCCCATGCTATGCTGACTGCATCTCTTTTGAGGCGCGCGCGGAACACGACGCGCCGTCAACCCGGGCCTGGTCCTTACCAGGCGGCGAGCTGGCCATCGCTCGCCGCCCGCAGGCCCGCTCAGTATGACGCGTTGTTCGCATGTGGCGTTGTAGATACCGCTACATCACTCCCCTCCGGAGACCGACCATCTGCCTAGCCTTTTTCAACTAAGTTGGGGTCGGCTTCCAGTCTAACCGGATGCAGCCGATTACCAGTATTTTACATGGAGTGACTGCCTATCTGACCCCTACAATACAATTACTGGGTAATGGGGATACCATTTGGTAAGACCGGTTGTTAGACTTTCCGGCTTCTGATTATCCGTAACGACTTTCAAAGATCCATGAATGCTTAACGTGCTTTCTGTGGTACGGAGGGATCTCGGTGTGTGATGATGGTCACCCATCTTCTGAACCACCACGGCAAGCATAGCTTTACCTAATCGATAGCACCATTAAGCTGTTATCGTTTAACCGTGAGCCCGCTTCAACTTTCAATAAAAGTTTGAATTGAATATCTTACAATTTTGTGTTTCTTTAGGGAACTTTATTTTAGTATACCTTTTACTAAAGTTATTAACGACCCATGATTAATTACTTCAGTATTCTGTACCCTTGTTATAAAATATTACCGACCGTCCAAAGTAACTTGACACTTCATTGGGGCGCCACTTGCAAAGAAAAACTTCAGAAGTGTATCAAATTCAGTACGTTTTAATTTAGTTCTGATTTTCAACACGCTCAGGATATAATAGTCATATTGGTCCTAGTGTGCATTCGTAAAACAATTGTTACGAGTATATAATACTTCATTGGTTTATCTTCCATTTAGCAAAGTTATTAACGAATTATTACAACTATCGCTTAGGGACATCAGATTTTAACTCGTTGGAGGTTAGAAGAGGTTTTGATCAGCTCACTGTAGTTTGTCAGACATTGCGGGGACGAATAGACTACCTAGAGCTCCATGGTCTTTTCTGCTGACTATTTGTGCCCGACAAATACATCGGACACCGGCAGAGCCGCCGGCACAATCTGTTTGTGCAACACCCAGCGAAAACTGTAGCCAGAGCCGAATCTCCGGTCTGTCATACTCTAAGGGTGCTGAATGCCCTTCTGACAGCCATCTCTAAATGTGATGTGTTTGCGGATGAATGGAATAAGATTATGCGTATATGTCTGGTGTTTTGGAAAGAAAATATGCGACGGAGTTCACTGTTCCATATTAGTTTATAAGTTATATTATTGTATCTATGTTAATTGATGAAAAGTCTGTCAGATGTCGCCATTGTGGCGGCACGTTGTATATAATTCTTTAGTACGTGTGTTTGTCCCCTAACTCCTCCTAAACGGCTAGACCGATTTGGATGACATTTTGTGTGTAAATTTCAATGGGTTTACGGATGGAAATTTAAAAACACAAAGGGACCCGCTCGGACAGAAGGGTTCGTGTGCCGGGTCCGCTAGTAATTCTTAAGTAAGATGACCAACATTATAATAAAATCATAAAGAACTTACACTTTGGGAAATTTCTAGCAGTCAACCTCCTTCATAATATATTTCAAAGCCTTTTCAACATATTGTGTAGAATAAAAGGTTTTCTTTGACGATATTCTTCACTATTTTACATCAATGCTTTCAGGTTTTCCTGACAAGTTCAATTAGGTCATCGACCCATTTTAAGAGCAGTGGTAGCCCAGTGGTGTCGGCCACGACTTACAAGTAGGTCGTGAATTCGAACCTAGGCTGGTACATTACTTTTTGTATTTAATTTCATCACCACTGCTTTCAAAACAATAAGAAAAACATCTTGACGAAACCGGCATATCCTCGAACCAAAAATTCGAAGACATGTGACAATCGACGAAGACGCACGGGCACGTGTATTGGATTATGGCTTACTCCCTCTCACAGAGAGGAGGCCTGTGTCCCAGCAGTGGGAATAGTATGGGCTGGTAACCACCCATCTTGCCTTCGGTATTCCTACGCTCTGAGTGATCGTGCTCTTAAACACTATATCGTTCCATCGATCATTTTTTTAATTTATTAACTAGTGATGATCACCAATTATCCTGTACGAGTACAACAAAAAATACTTTTTCTTTCTTTCTTAGCCGGCGCCCGCTGCCAGCAAGACACGGCATGGCATCGCAAAGGATTTTATTGCTAATCAAGTTATTTTGAATCTTATTTCAATGACTTTAGAATTAATTTTACTTTATTTCTATACCATGATGCCGCGAGATGCTATGGCATGACGGAACGTGCCGCGGCATGCTACGGCAAGACGTGTCATGCCGTTTCATTCTACGGGTTGCGCGAGACGTATGAGTCACTTTGTGTCGAGGAATTATGATTGCTAAGTTAGTTGGGGTGCGGTCCGGTCCGTGCACAGCATGCCGTAGCATGCCACGACAATCCACGTAACTCCGCGGAATACTACAACACAATCTGTTAAAACTACGCTTGCCGGGGTTGGTCGGTGGATGGGTGATCTTTACATACTAAGCCCATCCGTGTCTCGGAAGGCACGTTAAGGCGTTGGTCCCGGCTGTCATTCATCATGCATTTTTGGCGACTGCCAAAGATCCACGAACAGTTACGGGTAGTCAGAATCCCAAAATTCCTGGATCTTTATTCAAACCAAGGGACATCGTATTACCCAGTAATGGGCTGTGGTACCAACTATGTTGGGGTCGGCTTTCAGTCTACCAGGATGCAGTTGAATACTAGTACTTTACATGGAGACACTGCCTATCTGACCTCCACAATCCAGGTTACTGGGTAACACGATACCCCTTGGTAAGACTGGTGGTTAGACTTTCAAGCTTCTGATGACCCGTCAAAAATCCACGAATTACGGATATAAGCAGGAAGCTACTATATCAACACAAAATGTAGCTATAATGAGCCTTCACAAACTTAAAACTGTATTCTTTTTTTTTTTTTAATGTTATATACTAGTGCTTGACCGCGATCCCGCCTGATGGTAAGCAGTGATGCAATCATTGGTGGTAAAGCGCATTAGTTTATTATTAGCCTATTCACTCTAGCCTTGAAGACACTTAAATTGTAATCAGACGGGAAGACCGCCGCAAGCAAACTGTTCCAGTCCTTCGATGTACGCGGTATAAAAGACGAGGCGAAACGCTTCGTCCGGATCGTAGCAGTGTCAACAACGTAAGGGTGGATACTCGCCGTACGACGGGTCGTCCGATGATGGAACGGTGATGGCGGAATTAAGTCATGTAATTCCTGCGCACACTCTCCAAAATCCAACCTATAGAATACCGGATGCAGCTGAATACTAGTTATATTAAAGAACATTAACTTAAATCAATAAAATTAACTACAAACAGCAGCCTAATTGCGTAACACATTATCGGCAAATGATTGAGACTAGTTGGTATCGTTTGGACCGCAATCTTCATTCATTGCGTTATTTACGTGTTGTGCAGACAAATTTTTTGAACTTATGAAGCAATGGTTTAGAAATTTGCTTCAAAATGAAGCAGATTCCGATTGCAGGTTCAAGAAACACACGCACATACTCTTCAAGATAGCACGATAGACGCTGGTAGTCAGAAGGCTGAAAGTCTGACAACCAGTCTTACCAAGGGGTATCGTATTACCCAGTAACTGGATGGCAGTACCTCCATGTAAAATAACGGTATCCAGCAGCATCTGATTAGACTGGATCCCAACTATATACTGACTCTTTCAAACAAAATTTTAAGCCCAAAATCCAATCTTTGAACAACCCTATCTTATAATTTGCGCTTAGAAAAAAATAGACAGTAATTAAAATTCTTTCAAATCCAACTTTCTCCATTTCATAATTTATTTCAAGTAAAAACCCACGTAGAGTTAGCTCAGTTAAAACCTGTACAATTTGCAATGGACATAGAAATAATTGGATTCTATTTTAACGATTCTTTCTCTCTTTGATCTATTATTAAAGGTAATGAATTCTTTTCGTTCTTTAAAATTTTCACGTTGATCGGTCGTTTCGATTCTAGTATATTTTGTAAGGATTTTTATAAATTGGTTTTTTTGGGTGTGAAATGTAGAATGCAAACTGATTGCTCCTTCAGATCTTACCGTGATTTGAATAGGCAAGGATTTTATTCTCGAGCGATACAAATGGGTTTGAGTTAATAAGACAGAGCTGTTAAGGAATAATCTACATCTTTTCAATGTAGTAAGCGTAAGAAGCGTACTGGAAGCTATAGCGTTGTAAAACCGGCACGGATTCGGTTAAAATAGAGGTGCTTCGGGGAGGCCTGTGTCCAGCATAAACGTCTTTCAGATGAAATTATGAAGCGACAGACATAATTTTTTTTTAAAGATTTTAAATTTTTTGTAAATATTCATATATTGATTTGATGAGCGGTTCGAGGGTAGCCTTTGAATTAACACTGTGCTCCGTTAATAATCTTGACAAAAAATATAAAATAAACTTATTTCATAGTGTATTCGTGTAAATATTAAAAAAAAACATTCTATTAACTAAGTTAAAGTGTTATCCAATAAAAACTCTGATTAATAAATATGTTTTAGTGATATATTCAATAGAAAAGCGAACTCTGTCAAGTCTAGGTTAATTAAGTGTTTAGTGTTCTAAAAACTCAATTTAGGCCAAAAATACTACAGTGGAAACATAAATAATTAAGTGTAACATAATATTTCTACAATAAACTCAAAATAAAGTGATAAAATAAAAAAAAATAATCTGTCAAACTTTTGAATATTGATTCTTACGATTCATAACGAACTTTTTATCACATCCGTACTACTAGTAAAGGATACATCAATTTTAAACTGTATAATCAGATACCAAATAGCTCTTTATGTAGACGTACAGACTTCTACGAAATTGCACTCTGGTTCGAATCTCACCGGACTTTGGAGACTTTTTGTAATTTGATAAATTGTATTTATCATTATATTCATTATTCATTTGAATTTGCGCTCGCCCAAAGTGAGTAATAAAATCCAATAATGAATTTCTTCGAAAACATTACTCTGCGTCGCACCCGTACTAAATCGGATTCAAATACCGTCATTAACCAATCACAAAATGACACTTTCGAAGATACCGTAAACAGCTTACCCGACATATCAAATGATGATGTTAATGACGCACAACAACAACAAATAGCAAAATTAAAAGAACGAATTGACAAGCTTGTGTTGGAATTAAACAGTGCACATCAGGAAATTGAATCACTGTCTTTGGAGAACCATGATCTCAAACAAATAAACATTGATTTACAAAGCAAAAACGACCTCCTTAAAGAACTTACACATAGCCCTGTTAAAAAACATAAAAAGTCAACTCCAATTAAGACATTTCGGAAAAATAACAAACAGACACAAACAGAGCCTTTATTGATACCTAATCAAGAAGCAGTTATGATAACGCCCTCTGACATTAAAAATAAAACTAGTAGTATTAAGACAATTCCAGAACAAGTACTGCAACGTAAAAAAGAGAGTAAAATATGTATTTTGAGTACTAACAACAAAAATGACATCGGAAACATTGCCAAAAGTACTCTTCACAAACATTCTGAAAACATATGCCATTATATACGGACAAACTGCAAAACAGAACAACTACTGTGCAATATACAAACTAAATTAGAAACATTTACTATGAAAGACTTCTGTATAATTCTGTTAGGGGAGGAAGACTTTAAAACTACAAGCGACTACATTCAACTGACGCTCCATATCAGAACAACCCTACAGAAATTAAATCATACGAACATAATAGTCTGCACGCCGATGTATAAGTATAATTACAATACAAACATGTATAATTGGCGAATAGAACACTTTAATAATTTACTGTACCTTGATATAATGTCTCATCAACATGCGTATTTCTTGGACTCGAACAAGAATCTAGCAAATGATTATACAATGTTTACGAAACAAACAGGACTACTAAACAATTTTGGAATGCAGACAATTTTCAAAGATATTAACAATTTTATGTATGGTGTAAAAAAATACGACTTATTGACTACAGACATCGATACAACGCCTAATGACGAACAATCAGACACCCAGTTTTTTCTATGATAACTATATATATATACTACATCAAAACATTGCAGGACTGTTAAATAAATCTGACACACTTTGCGTATGTCTGGAAGAACTCATGGTGAAGAATATTAGCATTGACGTAATTTGCATAACCGAGCATTTCATGATGGCTGGTTATGAACAGTATCTGTCAATCTCTAACTATGATCTAGCTGCGTGTTTCAGTAGAAGAGACATTAAAAGAGGTGGAGCATGTATCTTGATAAAAAAGGACACCATTGGAAAGAAATTCCTGAAGTAAGGAACTTAGCAATAAGTAGCACATTTGAATGTTGTGCTATTGAATTAATTCATACTGACACCATTGTAATCTGTCTTTATAGAGTTCCAAATGCAAATAATTTAACAATTTTTTTTGAGCGGCTGCATAAATTATGCCAGTTTATAACAAAGAATAACAAACGAAATATTGTAATATGCGGTGATTTTAACATTGATACTTTAAAGTCGAATAATACTACACTAGATCTAACATGTATTTTGCTTAACTTCAATTTTAAATTAGTAATTAATGAACCAACTAGACTTTCCAGTAAAACATGCATAGACAATTTTGCTCATAATCTGAGTAAAAAATGTAAGTATGACGTAATCGATTTTGCTTTATCTGATCACACCTGTCAAATTCTCAAGTGTCCGGTAAAAAGGATATGTATTCTAAAACATTGGTATATTAAACGTCGCGACTTCAATAAGGAAAATATGGATAAGTTCAGGGAATGTATGCAAAATATTTCACTATCGGAAATGTATCAATTAGAAGACCCGAATTCAGCCTATAATCTATTTCTGGAGACGTTTATCCTAATGTATAATTTATGTTTTCCATTGAAGCGTATAAAAATGACTACATACAATAGACCAATGTGGGTTTCGCGGGGAATCAAAACGTGTAGTAAAAATAAAAGAAAACTTCTGTGGCGTTACCGACTGGATCGCAATGAACAAAACAAACAGGCACTTAAAAAATATACGGCCATATATAAAAAAATAATTAAATTAACACAACGTGCTCAGAACAGCTATAAAATCAAATCATCATATAACAAGTCGAAAGCGACGTGGGATATAATTAATAGTAGGAAGATAAATATGGCTAATAAAAGTTCAATTGGGAGCATTAAAATTGGAAACAAAAAAATATCA
The DNA here is from genome assembly GCA_007844875.1 of Busseola fusca. Taxonomy (NCBI): domain Eukaryota; kingdom Metazoa; phylum Arthropoda; class Insecta; order Lepidoptera; family Noctuidae; genus Busseola; species Busseola fusca. Next base: position 8,409 of record VKGM01006052.1, on the reverse strand, counting down.
CACCCGTACGAGATAGCGAAAGCCTTTAACAACTTCTTTGTCGATAAAATAAGACCAATCACTAATAGAGGTGTACAGGTGACGTCACATATCTCAAAGTCTAATAATTCGATGTTTATGGCGCCAAGTAATGAACATGACATCAAATCCATAATTAAGTCATTAAAAAATACCGGTAGTCTAGGCAATGATGGAATTTCTACCAAAGTAGTTAAGCACGTCTCAGACTATATTAGTGGACATTTGAGCTATATTCTTAATCTGTGCATTACACATGGTACATATCCCACTAACCTTAAAACAACCGTGGTTAAACCATTATTTAAAAAAAATAACAGAGATTGCATGGAGTCTTATAGGCCCATTGCGCTTGTTCCTATAATATCTAAGGTATTCGAAAAATACATTTATGCCCAAATTTATAAATACCTTGACAAACAAAATATTTTGACAAAGGAACAAAAAGGCTTTTGGAAAAGTAAAACTATAAATATGGCTATCTATGCCTTTCTAAATAATGTTTATACGAATGTTGACAAAAGAATACCATTGTGTTCTATATATTGTGACATGACTCAAGCCTTTGACTATGTGGATCATAATATTTTGCTAAGTAAATTGAACGCCTACGGCATTAGAGGTAATGTCTTAAAGGACAATGGGCATTATTGTATGAGTTGTGTCCCAACCCTTGTAACAAATTGCGACTAGTATAAACATGTTCTTAAGCTTTTTTATGATCAATATGCAAAGTTTTTATTGAAAATGCGTGCAAGTCAAAAGTTATTGGACTTCAAGTGAAAAAAAGTTTTTGTTTTAAATAATGCTTTAATCATAACTTATTACATTTTGTGTTACATGTAAACATAATTATTACATTTATAATAATTGTACAGTAATCACAGGCAGTAACAGTTATTTTTTTACCGTTATTAATAACCGTACATTTGAAAATATATAAATAACAAAGGAATAATCCCCTAATATTAAGAGTACGACTTAAACATGTGCAAATTGTTTACTGGTACTTTTAATAGTGATTATTATCGATGATAATATCATCCAAAAATGTCGCGGGTAACAATATGCTTGGCTGGTGCCTAGCCCAGCACCGATTTCAAATATGTCGCCGCTCGTTCAATAGGCCCTAAAAAAAAAATTACTGTAAAACGCGTGTCTTGCCCTCTTTACTAACTCTGTGCAAAGAAACAGCCAACAGAATATTTGTTTCATACAGGAATCGAACCCTATGTGTGTTCCTAGCTAATTCTATGCAATAGGATACATTCAGCCGAACATAGAACCTATTTTTTTTTTTTTGAAGATCAAAACATAGATCGATCCGTTGTGTCGTTGCGACGTCAAAAAACCATAAGCAAATGTAGATGCAAACAATCACTTTATAAGTGTGGAAGTATAGATATACTATAATAACAACTATTTAAACATACCTATTCTAATCTCATATGCTGTATAATATATTCAGCTAAACGCGATCTTGCTTCTAATACCGTTCTTGAAACTTTATGTCGAACTCGCAGTCGCGGTGGAACGGGGGGTTGAGTTAGAGTAGGCGCACGGTCGACCGTGTGGTTTTTCCACTTGATTTTAAAATCATCAAAACATCACAACAAAACCAAAAAAAACCACCACCACCAATCATTAAAACACTAATTGATTAAGTTTTATTTAATATTTTTTTAAATAAATGGAACCACTGTAACAGCTTCCCTGCACAAGATACAGAGTTACGCCCATAGAAAAAAACATAAGACCAATTGAAATCTTTCAAATGATATCGGTAGGAAAACGTTACAACAGTTGGGACGAAACCGTCCATTCTTCTTTTACATAAAAAAAAGTAACCAAAAATCAAACAGTCCTATACGAGGCCAAAAGGTTCCAATCTCAGCATGATGATTCGACATTTAAAAAGTAACAGTATACGTGTAAGTAGTAGTGTTATCGACGGTTATTTAAAAAAAAAATAAACTGTTCCATACATTTTGACCGCGTTGGATAAATTTACTTGAGAAAGAACTCGAGGAAGAAGAATATCCTTGAATCTAGGGAGAGTAACTCCAACTCAAAATTTCGGTTATTTGTGTTCAAGTATTTTGCTGACCATGGCCGTTTGGCTGTGTAGTACACATTTCTGTTCACGTACCAGTAATTTCACAAAATAAGTATTAATAAGCTTATTTTACCTCTGTTTTTTACTAGCCTTCGCTGTCTATCTCTCGGGCATCAGCCGCTCCATTCCGTCCATCTGTCGCAAGTCCGCGCGTCCTGCTTCCAGTTTTGACGGAACCTATCTAGCTTGTCCCGTCATCTCCTGCGTGGTTTACCATCTCCTACGTGGTCTGCCATCTCCTACGTGGTTCGCCATCTTCTAAGTGGTCTGCCATCTCCTAAGTGGTCTGCCATCTCCTAAGTGGTCTGCCATCTCCTACGTGGTCTGCCATCTCCTTTCCTCTTACCATAGCATAATCAACCTATAATGTTCCCACTACTGGGACACGGGCCACCTCTCTTCGAGAGGGAGTAGGCTGTATACTGCCACGCTAGTCTAGAGGTGTTGGCACATGTAACTTGTCTTCGAAATTATGGTTTTAGGATATGACGGTTTGCCCAAGAAATTTTTCTTCACCGTTTTGATGAAATAAATTGCACTAAGTAAAGCACCTATTTAGGTTCGAACCACTGACCTATCACTCCTAAGTTGGCGCCATTACCCACCGCTACTATTTTCCCTTCATTATGTAAATTCGTATCCGGCCCACTTCCACTTCATGACATGTCTCACGAATGTAGCCGGAGAGATAGGCAATGATCGTCATCTCACTGGACACATGAAGAGGAATTCGCCGTCAAGGTAGACCAAGGCGAAGGTGGTGTGATGATCTAATATCATTTGCAGGCCAGAGATCGCACAAGACAGAGAGGATTGGAAGATAAAAGGGGAGGCATTTACCTAGCAATGGGTCTCAAAATAGGTTTAAAAAGGAAATTTGAATTATGTTATTTCTTATATCTAACTCAACCTTACATTAAACATCATAGAATTTTGGTCGTCTTACAAAGACAGCCCATTTCATCTTTCCAATGACTAGGTACTAAACATTAGTAAAAAAAAAATGAAATTCTTTTTTTAAAAAATATTATTATTAATTTTTGAGCTAGTGTGAATGAACTCTGGTAAAGATGTCACCGCTCCATTCCGCGTGCCTTGGAACGCAAGACTCGGACTGCGCTCGCATATAGGG
>VKGM01005999.1:0-10780 GCA_007844875.1 Busseola fusca | reverse complement strand
GTAACTGTACTTAACACGGAATAAGTACCTGTTAAGTTTTAAATAATTCGGAGAATTTATGTTCTTTTATTTATGTGGAAAATTAAATATTACACACATTTATTTTAACACACAATGAAATGAACATAAGTTCATTTTAATAAATAATTACAAAAATGTATTCCCGTGTGCGCGGTCGCCGATCTACCACCGCGGCACCGCGGCACCGCCGCGCCAACGCGGACTTAATGGGTAGCTACTGCAAATGTCCAAACAATTAAAATGTCCAATCACATAATAAACAACAAGTGCTCATAACTGCGTGAATTTATTTTAACAACTTCAATGAAAACGCTTCATAAAATGGTGAAGTGATTACGCGAAGTTGTGAAATGGAAACTCTGTTTTTCAACTGTTATCAATTTATAGGGTTATTGTTCGATAGAATTCCTCTGACCCTGTGGACTTTATAGTAAATATAAAATGTAAAAATTGTGAACGATAATTTTCCTCTTTTCTACCTGCTTAGGTACTATTTATTATTACTGAAATGAATTAAAATATGCCTTCCTAATGCTCGGAAAGAGTTATTACATACTTGGCAGGGACAACGACGCACAAATCAAGTGCCCATGTAGGTTTATGTAAAAGAAAATATTTTTGTTTTTGTAATATCAACTTGTGAATTCACACGGGCCGCTTTTTGTGTAATTACGCTTGGTTTTTATTTTTAAATTATTAGTAGGTAATAATTGTATATTTATAAGCTATAACTACACTATTATATTAGGTAAGCCTGTGATGATAATTGTATGAGTTTAAAAAAAATCGTAACCAGCACGTGCTTGTAGAACCCCTAGGGTAGTTTTTTTTATCATCAAAACCTACACAGTGAAAATGTATGGAAAACCTACTTTCTTCACAATCAATGAAACATTTCAACGCAGGGAAGCTCAGAAGATTCCTGTTCATACACACTTACTTACATAAACTCGCGACTTCTCCAACCGGGGTAACAGAGACTACTGAGCGTTCATATTGGTTCTTTGTTAGTGTAAGCCCGTCCATATTTAATGGGCACCTGAGTGGTACATATTTACTGAATGTAAAGACAATGAAAGTCACTCCGAAGCTCTAATATAATTTTAAAAAGAAATATTAAATTCCACTCCTTAGCCGTCCGTTCACCTTGTTTCGTAGAGTATCTTGGAGTGCAAAAGTTTCAAACAGACATAATTTGACGTCGGCTCGCAGCCCCGACGCCTCTTTTTTATCATTATTCTAAACCTTCCCTCTTCAAGTACACGAAATAAAGAGCGTCTCCGTGATTAGAATAATATATTTCTTTAAAAAAGTGGGACGGGAATAATTATAGAAGTGTGCTTGTATTTTGTTAGCTTTTGACTTGTTAAAGGGTTCCGTGGACACCTACCAAATTATTATGTGCTGTAGAAATTGTATGTGGATTACAAAAATTGAGGTTGAAAAGGAAAATCTTATTTCTGCAGGATAACGTAGTGGAGCTTTTGTTTATGTTGTGGTTCACACCAACCAGGAATGTTGCAGAGCTTTCATTTTCTACAATATTTGTACGCCTTTACGGAAAAATATAGTGCCCAAATAATTAACCTAAGGCCTTTATGGAAACATCTACATCATCATCTGCCTAGGCTTTTCCCAACTATGTTGGGGTCTGCTTCCAGTCTAACCAGATTCAGCTGAATACCCAGTTACTGAGTAATACGATACCCCTTGGTAAGACTGGTGGTCAGACTCGGACTTTTGACGACCCGTAACGACTGTCAAAGATCTACATGTGTTTCACAAATGACTCTGCAATTGCGGACTTTTCGCATCGATTTGGAAATCTGCATCTGCATCCAGATAAATGTTTATGTGCACTAGGGTTCCCAGATCGAAAAATTGAAATTCCGGAACAAATTCCGGACATCGGATGAAATTTCCGGATTTCTTCGCAATAAATCATGTATGTGTATAAGCGAAACAAATTTTTGATATTTTTTTACACGTCTGCGTTTTTCATTTTTTTTTTTGGTGGGTTGGAAATCATCAAATGACCTCTCCCGCTCTGGGCGGAGCGGAAGGGCGTGTCAGACTTCTACTGACTAAAACCCACCCATGTTCCTGCACCTGCCTATACGCCAGGGACCCCGGTGTATCTTTTGAACTACCCACGGCCCATTAACTAGCCCCTAGAAAACCACTAAGAACAGAGCGTCTCCTACCCACATTTCAAGGCTCGAATTATTCCACACTAATGTTACAAGAGGAGCATCTCTGAACACGCTCGAAACTCTTAACTAATCCGATGTATCAGGATCGGTAATAACACGAGTTTGAGAACACATCCTGTATTACACTTCACATAATATAATGCGCTCGGATAGAGTTGGCGTACGTCGTGTAGTGTGCACGGTAAGATTTGGCCTACATATAGTACGCATGGCGAGACCTGGCCCACATATAGTAGGTACTTTCGGCTACGCCTGGCCTACATAAAGACAGTATTACAGCGCAAGGGCTCCGAAGATCATAGATACCGTGTTATTTCAAGTTTCGGTGAAGCAAATTGGAGAGGCGGAGTTACGAGAGGAAGCTGCGTAGACTGAATAATGATTGGTAATTATTAGTTCGATAGTCGCATTATCTATGGCTGTTTAGCGTTCAGTTCCTTGTAGTTCTTTGATATTTTAGTTAATCTATTTGGTCCCAGTCAATGTCATGTTAAGTTTGTGCTTATTTGTCTCTGAGATTCTTGACAAATCATAAAATAAAAAAGAATACCTAGATTATATCATCCATTGTGTAACTTTTCTTTCAAAAATACATAGATCGACAGCAAACCAGCTAGATTTTTTTTTCTTTATAATGTTATAAACTAGTGCTTGACCGCGATCCGATTTTCTACATATTTCTCATCATTTATGAATCGCAGTCGCTCATACCTTGTGTACAAACACCAAGCACCGCAGTTCCTGCCTAGCGCGGTAGGGCTGCCCGATACCGCCCGACGGCGCCCGACGCCGGCGTGTGGCCGCTCGGCCGGCGGCACCGACCTCTTGATCCAATATTATTCTATGATAAATTACTTACCCTCTGCCGAAGCTTTGTCCCTCCCACTCCTGCTCAATGGAATCCAGCGCCATTTGTCTTTCCCTGTATATCTGTGCTAGTACTCCTCCCAGATATCTAACAAAGTCTAACTTATCTATCTTGGATGGAACTTCACTTATATTGACAGTTACCCGAGATTCTTTGTGCTTTAGATGCTTTCATGTTTGTACACTAAGTAAATATCTTTTTTGCATCAGTGAGAGAGAAAGTGTGTTCTTTAGAGACCTTTTAGTATTTTGTTAACCCTCCTCGACAGATGTTTCTTAAAGGTGTTAATATAGTTGCTTTTTAGTTTTGCTGACAGGCTTGTGTTTTGACCATGACATGGGCTGTTATCGTAAAGCTTATCTCATGAACAAAAAAGAAGTAACAATGATATGATTTTCACACTGTGTTATGATTGTGCGTGCGTGCTGCTAGCGCCCATAATGTATATTTATAATAATCATCAATTAGAAGCCAAACGGAAGGTTCAACAACCGCCATTATAAGGCTGATAAGCTGTTGATGAAAATACTCAATATTTTGACTGACAGACCCTCGCGATAACTTCCACAGATTCAATTTCCGTTATGCTTCCATCTGATTCCCCTCCGTAAATTATTAAGCCACTGCTAATATTTGCATCAAACACCGACACTCCATTCTCTCAAGGACAGGAAGCATTTTAGATGGATTTCGGCTGAAGCGGATAACGAACTCGCAATCAAATAGAAATAATTAGCGAGTTATGAAGGAGTGATTCGTCGCATCTCATCTCCCCGAAGGCTCCGTACATTAGTGTCGACAGATGTGATTGCATATTCAAGCACGCCCTTAGTTAAGGACGTGGGTCCAAAACACTTATGTAGACAACCCCCCGCAGGCCCGCAAATCGAATCAGGCCTACTAACCCTCAGGGCACTCGATAGACGACATAATTCCCTATTTGCTTGCCCACGAGATTTTATCCGCATCCCAGAAATGACAACATTTGTCTTTCAAATAAAATATACTACGACTTATAAAAATACGCAGAATTTTTATCGATGAACAACATTATTGTTTCCGATGGTTTATCTAATGACATCGACCATTCGAAATGTTGTAACAGATAGGGTCGAGGGTCGTTAAAATAATGTTTGGAATTAGTTGAAATTATTGTAGGTACTCTAGCTTCTGCCCATGACTTCGTCCGCGTGGAACTTTTGGTTCCTCCGCCCCGACCCGTCGCAACGCGTTGCCTGCACGCACTATTACTTCGTTTTCGCTTAGCGTTCTTTCCTGTTTCGGACTTTTTTCTTTCTGTTCGGTTCCGAAGAGTCGGACGTGATGTTAAATAACCTTTCCCAAGAATTGGGCTATTAATCAAATCCAAAAACATTTTTTCCATATCACTCTAGTAGTACCAGAGATCAGCGCATTCAAACCGACAAACTCTTCAGCTTTATTATTGTTACTTCAACTTGAGATAGAAACAAACTCAATGCAGAATTACAAGAACAAGAAGAAATGAAGTATTTATGACATCTAACTACCAAAAACAATAGAAATCTACAGAACGAGTACTCTATGTACAGACGCCAAAGGAGATAAATAGCCGGGATCGTCGAATACTACAAACCGTTATCTATAAAATATATAAAAAATATATATACTTCACTATCCAATAACTACAATCAAACGACAACGTTCATTCCGATTACGTTAGTTTGTAGGTACTAACTATTCTTAACTCATGTCTAACTCACAGAAATCTAAATTCTTTATTTGATTTCCAATGATCTACCTCCTACTTTACGAAATGTGTGAACAAAGCAAATAAGATAAAGAACATTATACACTTCTGGACACATCTATTGGCCCACCTTGTATTTTCAGTTTCGTTTGGTCCTAGCTAAAATTTTATATTAGGTCGAGCAAAAAGTTTTTATGCAGTTTTGAACCTGGCACATTCACAATTTCATTCAATAGTCTTTTTTTGAATTTCGAAGACAGAATTTAAAGAAACAAAAGACAATTTGGAGCCTGTTTGTTGATATCAAACAATCGAATACTAAGAAAACTTGGTTTTATTGGTTTACTTGGATTTAATTCTTGAAAAAGTGATTGATATCTTTGGTTTTGCAACAAACATTACTTATTCTTAACATTAAGGTGAGGTTCTATCAATAATCTATGGATACTTCACCTGAAGTCGCCGCCCAAGCTGTGGCACTTATTCAGGCCGGACACAGCCAAAGAAACGTGAGTGCTCAACTTAATTTAAGTCGATCTGCGGTCCGAAATGTTTATCGGAGGTACCTAGAGACTGGCGGCTTTGTTCGTCGCCAAGGAAGGCCACGATCTCGGGTCACAACTGAAAGGCAGGATCGATTCATCGTGACGACCAGCTTGAGAAATCGTCACCTTACCTCCATTGAGATACAAAACCAACTTCGCGACTTCCACGGAGTATCTGTGAGCGCTCGAACTGTTCGGAGAAGGTTAAAAGAACGCGATATGGTACCACACAAGCCAGCTAATGGGCCCAAACTAACGCGAGCCCACCGAACAGCGCGCCTTCATTTCGCACGCAGTCATTTAAATTGGACACAGCAAGATTGGAGCCGTGTACTCTTTTCTGATGAGTCTAAAATTGTGTTACATGGCAATGATGGAAGGAAGAAGGTCTACCGACGTAAGGGAGAGCGTTTCGCACAATGCTGCTTTGAAGAGAGGGTTGCTTATGGCGGTGGCTCATGGACTGTCTGGGGCGGTATATCCGCGAGCGGCAAAACTCAACTTGAGGTTGTTACAGGACCACGGCTGCCAACATTAAATGCTGAAAGGTACATTCGTGAGTGCTTAGAACCTCACGTGATACCATACGCGGACTATGTGGGCCCAAATTTCCTTTTTATGCATGATAATGCAAGAGCCCATGCGGCCGGCATCGTCAGGGAATATCTTCGGGATGTGAACATCACAGTTATGGACTGGCCAGCCAGAAGCCCAGACATGAACCCCATTGAGCACATGTGGGACGAGCTAAAAAGACGTGTTAGGGCTCGTCAGCCAGTTGCCCAGACGATGCAGGAGTTGAAAACTGCCATAGAAGAGGAATGGGAGATGATCCCTCAAAATTTCATAGAGCGGTTGATAAACTCTATGCCTAATCGTATGAGAGCTGTGGTAGATGCCCATGGAGGCAACACGCGTTATTAAATTAAACCTTTATTTGATAAAACATGTTTTTTATTCAAAAATCAATTGCCTTTAACAAGGCGCATATCCGACTTGTTAGGCGTAGCTCCATGTCGTATGGTATTCTGAATTCAAACAAACGTTTGTCTTGAGTGATATAATCTACTAATAGAAATAATGAAAGGTTCACTGAATTCTTACCATTGCGGACGCGCGCTACTTGCAGGTTTAGAGATATACTCACCAGGAAGCTGCCGTTGATGCCGGAGGACAGCAGGTATTCGGCCGCGTTGCGCGAGATGGGCCCGTGATACCACGAGTGCTTCTCCAGCGAGTTGACGGGTGTGACGTAGTTGCTGGGCACCCAGCCCACGCCGCCGCCCAGCGTGTGCGCCTCGCACCACTCGCCGCTCTTGTTACGCACCTGTTCGCCTGCGCACACAACACTACTTACTAGCGTGGACACATGCACGGGCACCTATCAAAAATGAATTACTAGCAAAGAGGGACTCGTACAAATGACAGTCACAGCATAAATACATAAACATGTCATATTTCAAATCAAATTAAATCATTAATTAGTTAACATACATGGGTACATATCGGTTATCGGTACCGGATTTTTTCGTCAGGGTGCTTGGTCATGCTCGAGCGTCGTATCCGCGCATCAAATAATGTCCATTGCTTCGAAACAGAACCCTATAGTTTCCCCTCTTATTAAAATCTGGCCGTAGCCTATTCAGTCGCAGGACTACGAGATCATTCGAACAGCAATTTATAATTCAAATTGATAAAAATGTTACCAATGCTCTGACCCCCAGAAACTACCAGGCCTTATAGACTTTCTCATTGTCAAAAATATATCAACTAATTATCTGAGTGTGGCAGAGTTCATGTGGTACCTCCACATGAACTCCGACCACTCTCCGATATGATTACAATTAAGTCACAAAATATTATTAAAAGAAAATCACCTAACATTGGTTAATAAGTTCACAGACTGGAGAAGTTTTAAGAAGCAAAGATCAGCTCAATTCTAAATTAATAAAGTTTAGTAACAATATCCAACAATGTGCATGGAACAACACATTACATATTACAAAAAAAAATGGAAGGAAATACCTACCCAAAGAAATAATAGACCTATTATATGAAAAAAGGACTCAAAGAAAAAGATGGCAGCAAACTAGATATCCGCAAGATAAAACTTTATTGAATAACCTTACGAAAAGACTGAAGAGGAAAATAAAAACCTTTCAAGATGAGGCCTTCAATACTAACTTACGCCAGCTAAGCTGCGACCATACAACGCAATACTCTCTTTGGAAAGTGACAAAGTCTCTCAAAAAGCCAATTACGTCAATTCCCCCTATCAGAGATGATACCGGAAAGTGGGCCATACACAATCAGCAAAAAGCTCTAAGATTTGCACAACACCTAGAAGAAACCTTTCAGCCAAATGACTGGTCGGTAGACAACTTACAGTTTATCAATATTCTGCAAGATCAACGAATTAAGCTTGTGACTCCGAAAGAAGTCACAAGGGAAATTCAAGCCACTAGCCTAAAAAAATCCCCAGGATATGACCTCATTACGGGAGAAATCCTAAAACATCTCCCGCGTAAAGCCATCGTTAAGCTTACTAAGCTTATCAACGCTGCATTTGTACTAAAGCATGTTCCTGACCCATGGAAAGTCGCGGAAGTGATTATGATTGCAAAGCCCGGTAAACCACCCCACGAAGCATCATCATACAGACCCATTTCCCTGTTGCCTATACTCTCAAAGCTGTTTGAAAAAATGTTTTTAAAACGCCTAAAACCAATTATAAAAGAGAGAAACTTGATCCCTGACCATCAGTTCGGTTTCAGAGAGAAACACTCAACAATAGACCAAGTACATAGAATTACCGACATCATTGAGAGAACGCTTGAAGATAAAAAAGTCTGCTCCACAGTATTCCTAGATGTGGCACAAGCTTTTGATAGAGTTTGGCATAAGGGTTTGATATACAAGCTCAGACTAATGCTACCCAAAGATTTTGCAGATTTTTTGCAATCATACATTACAGATAGGATGTTTCGAGTAAGACACGAGGATTCTTTTTCCGAGCTGAAAATTATCAGAGCTGGTGTGCCTCAAGGTAGTGTTCTGGGGCCAGTCCTCTACCTGTTGTACACATATGACATACCAGAGCTGGAAAATAATACAATTGCAACCTTTGCGGACGACACTGCCATTATGGCTGTAGGGTCATGCCATATGGAAGCAATAACAAAGGTACAAGAAGCTGTAAATAAAGTTCATGACTGGGCACAAAAATGGAGAATCAAATTGAATGAATCCAAGTCACTTCACATTGATTTCACCAACAGGAATTATGATTACCATCCAATCTTCATAAATGGCCAACAAGTGCCACACGCGAATACAGCCAAGTACCTTGGCATAACGCTCGATGCGAAACTGCGCTGGAAAGCGCACGTCAAAAAGAAAAGACTGGAACTAGACATGCGTTTTAAAAACATGTATTGGTTAATTGGACGGAGTTCCTGTCTATCGATACGTAATAAAATTTTATTGTATAAGCATATTCTTATGCCAATATGGACATATGGCATCCAACTATGGGGCTGTACCAAACCAACCAATATCAAAATCATACAAACATTTCAGAACAAGGTACTCAGGAGTATTGTTAATGCGCCCTGGTATATAAGAAATGACGACCTCCATCGTGACCTAAAAGTGGAACCCGTCACCAACATCATTCAAAAATTTGCTGAGGCCCATGATCACCGACTTCACCAACATGTGAATATCGAGGCAATTCGGCTGTTAGACCAAACAAATATAGTGCGAAGACTAAAACGAACAAAACCTTTTGAGTTAGTGTAGTTTAAAAAGTGTAGAAATAATAGTGACAATGACACACATATAACACATGAACAAAGTGCTTATATCATCATATCAGACTCTAAGAAAGTGGAACGGACTTGTGTAAAGTACATTCAACACTATTCTAAGTTTTAAATAATTATCACGTATAAAAATAAGTTAGATTTAAATTGCTTATTAGTCTTATAGGCTAGATTGTAATTAATTATTAAGAACAGCGTTCTTTTTAATAAAGGATAAAAAAAAAAAAAAAAAAAAAATTATTTATTTTATTATTTATGTACACACAGTAAAAAACATGAAGATATGACAAAATTAAAACTAAGGTGCTGCGAAATTTCTTCCAGCAGACCTGCGAAAGGAGAAATAAAACAGAAATGTAGACAATAGTGTGTAAGAATAAGGAGAGAAAAATATGAATATGTAGTCTAAAACTAAAAATATTAAATATACTGAAATAAATACATAATACTAAAATATATAAACATACATACATACAATATACAAATTCTTACAGTATAGAGAAAAGGTAATTCTCTTTGAATTGAATTTACTGCCCTTGACCAAAGTTCCGAATACCTAATATGTATAAATAAATTAACTGTCATTTGTTAAATCATGGCGATTCTAGATGCAACTGACTTAATTACTCGTATAATTACCAAAGCCTATGAACACAGTTAATATGTGAGTCCGCTGTGTACGTCAATAGTTCCACCAATATCAACAAAGCTATATCGATACTCTGAAATTGCCGACACAATCAGTAATCACTCCAATCCGAGATCAAATATTATCCAATTATCATTTCCACTTCAGTCATCAAGTACGTAAGTGGATAAATACTATTAACGTCAGACATTTGCCTAAGCAACGAACTTCATGCTTGATTGAATAAGTTAAACTTTCTAGTATCCACTATTTCAAGAACTTTTTCTTTCTATTTCAGTTTTTATTAACAAAAAATAGTCAATTGTGTCTTAAATTATGCACAATTGCTCACATTGCGTGTAAGTGTAAACTAAACTGTAGGGTGGGATAGAGCACTATGAACGAAGTCAATGCAGGACACATAATCCGTTACGTATACAAAACGTTGCTTGGCAAGGGGCAAACTTCTAATCCCCAAAAAAGGTAAATGCACCTAAGACCTGCAGATTAAAAGATAGGCCCAATAAATTGAAATGTCACAAAGCACTGATATTTATAATGATTGATGTGTTGTATTAATCAAACACGATATTGTAATTACAATGGTACTCTTGACTATCAGCTGTACTGCCTCGTCATAACTGCTAAACCGCTTAAGATTATCTCTTTGTGTAGCTAATACATATTAATACAGGAACGACATTTGCATCAAGTATGACGTTTATATGACTAGTAATTCGATAGATATTATCTACTCGCCTGTATAACAAATGTCAAGCAACATCAACTCCGGTTAGAAAGACCACGAGTCCACGAGTTCTTACTGATTCACACCAAAGAAGTGTTATTATTCAGCGTAACAAGGTTATTAATAGATGTGAATCAAATACTTATCACTAAATTTAGACAGACCGTCAAAGTCCCAATATATTAAATGAATAAGTATCTATAC
>VKGM01005977.1:3612-14601 GCA_007844875.1 Busseola fusca | reverse complement strand
TTATGAACTCGCCTAATTACTAATCAAAGTGTAAACGGAGCCTTAAGTACTAACTTTTAAATAAACCGCGCGGAGAGTTACAGTCGTTAGTCGCCGTTGTAGCGACGATAGCGAACGAAGATTACCGAATATAGCCGAGCGTTCGTACCCTTGGCGGTAGGGAAGGGGTCAAATTTACCTTTATTTATTTGACTACTTTACCTATAAAGCAGGATCATTTGCTGCTGTTTGCCCTTCACACTCGCTTCGACCGCATTACCCACATTGGCGAAGAGTTCTCTGCGCAGCCCTCCGGTAGCAGATCTTCCTGGTCCCTTGCCAAATCGTTCGCTGCGAACTTCTGTCGGCGCACACTGCCTCCGCTGGTTAAGCCTGATGGAGCACTGGCTTATACGGCGGGAGAGAAAGCAGGTCTCTTTGCAGATCTCTTTGCCCATAATTCACGTCTTGACACTGGCAGTGTTACTCCACCAAATTTTCCTCACTGCGACACAGCGATGCGTGAGGTTCGCATTAGGAACAAAGAGGTTCTGAGAGCACTGTTTCGTCTGGACGTGAATAAAGCTAGTGAACCAAATGGTATACCAGCGATTTTTCTCAAGGCTTGTGCGCCCGAGTTGTCTTCTGTATTGACATGCTTGTATCGCCTCTCATTTGGAACTGGTATAGTGCCCAAGTCCTGGAAGCTTGCCAACGTGCAACCCGTGCCCAAAGAGGGTAGTCGTACCGATCCTACAAACTATCGGCCGATTTCTATAATCTCCATACTCTGTAGGATAATGGAGCGTATATTGAACTTGCTCCTCTTGGCATACCTGGAAGGTAAAGATCTCCTCAGTGACCGACAGTACGGGTTCGCCGCAATCGGTCTACTGGGAACCTACTTGTGTATGCCACTCATCTGTGGGCCGAGGTCCTCGAAAGGAATGGGGAAGTGATTGACATCTCCTTAGACATCTCGAAGGCCTTCGACCGGGTATGGCACGCTAGCCTTATGAGTAAGCCAACGTACAGCATTTCCCCTGATCTGATTGGCTGGGTTAAAGACTTCCTGAGTGAACGGTCTCTCCAATTTGTTGTCGACGGATGCTCTTCGGAGCCTATGTCAACTAATGCCAGTGTTCCTCAGGGGTCTGTTCTCTCTGCAACTCTCTTCCTGCTGAATATCGACGATCTGCTGATTTCCGGAATCTATGGGTATGCAGATGACAGCACAGTTGTAGAGAGATATCTGACGAGTGCTCGGGCCAGTAAGGAACTAACCCAGTCCGAAAGAGAGGCTTTGGTGGAGAGCGTACGAATGTCGCACTTCAGGCAGTCTCCAATTGGGGCGAAGCCAATCTTATGGCAATCAACGCCACCAAAACACAGGCGTGTCTGTTCACTGCCAAAAGGAGCCCATTCACTTTGGCTACTGCTTTCCAGAATGTATAAGTACTTGGAGTGTGTCTTCAGCTTTTGGGAGTTGAAATTTCCTCAAACCTAAACTTTGGGCGGTTCATTAAGTGCAAAGCCAAGATGGCTGCTAGAAAACTAGGCGTTCTTGCAAAGCTCCGGTGGTACTTCACACCGGAACAGCCTCTAATGTTATACAAAGCACAGGTCCGATCGTGGAGTACTGCAGCCACATATGGGCTGGTGCTGCAAAATGCCACCTAGCAGCATTGGACTCAGTTGAGAGGCGTGCGAAGAGGCTAATGATTATCCAGATTTGGTTAAAACCAATCTCTAAAGCCTGGAGCACAGGCGTAGGGTAGCCCGCCTCTCTGTATTCTATAGGATACATTTTGGAGAGTGTGCACAAGAATTACATGATTTAATTCCGCCTTCACAGTTCCATCATCGGAAGACCTGTCGTACGGCGAGTATCCACCCTTACGTTGTTGACGCCGCTACAACCCGGACGAAGCGTTTTGCCTCGTCTTTTATACCGCGTACATCGAAGGACTGGAACAATTTGCCTAAGGTGGTTTTCCCGTTTGATTACAATTTAAGTGTCTTCAAGGCTAAAGTGAATAGGCTCATAATAAACTAGTGTGCTTTACCATCAACGATTGCATCACTGCTTACCATCAGGCGGGATCGCGGTCAAAAACTAGTTTACAAAGTTAAAAAAAAAAACACTAAATTTTTCATGTAGGTGTGTTTGTGTAGTATTTATGACAAAACAGCCTCGGACGATCTGACCTAAAAATCTGACTTGCCCCCCCCTAGGTCAGAAGCTGGGTACGCCTATGGCAGTGCTCCACCCAAGCGGGGCAGACCTCCACCGTGTCCTCAGGGTGATCCACGCAGTGATGACACCCTGGCGTTTCCTCCCGCCTTATCCGGAACAGGAACCTCCCGAAAGGATTGTAATGCTTGGTTCAACACCGGGAGCCGAGAATCCAGCACGCCACAAAAAAAAATGGCTTTAAAAAATTCGCTCGTTTATGAAGTCGAAAGTCCAGGCTAGAAAAACTTTACGGTGGGTACCTACAAATATTTGACACTTAAAACACACTGGTGGCCCAGTGGTAACGGCCACGACTTTCAAGTTGTAGGTCGTAGGTTCGAATCCTGTCAGGCGCTTTACTTTGTGTAAATAAATGTAAATTTCATCGCCACTGCTCTCAAAACGGTGAAGGAAACTGGCATGTCTTAGAACCAAAACTTCGAAGACATGTGACATCTACCAACCCGCACTGGGCCCGCGTGGTGGATTACGGCCCACTCCCTCTCACCAAGAGGCCTGTGTCCCAGCAGTGGTGGTGCATACATTATAGGCTGATTATGTAAGTATGTAGGCTAAAAACCAGCATTTTTTGTATGTCAACATAACGTAAGACAATCAATCCTCCTCAACACCCACCATTCACTACTTCCTAGAGTTTGTTGTGACCTTCTATGCCAAAAAGCTGGCTCCCAGACTTGTAATAACCACTACCTATCCAGAGTCCTAGTGGTTGGTAGAGACTTTCAAGCATTATAATATTATAGTTTTAAGATAAGTTAGAAGTGTTAAAAATTATTTTCTCTCCTACAGCCAACTGCTCATTAGGTTGAGAAAAATGATTGGAATAACTGTGGATCAAAAAAGGCCTTTAGAGAAGTGCAAGAGTCAAGAAATGCTATCAATAAAATAAAAATGCATCGATTTTAGCAATACCTTCAAAAGTATTATAGGCATGGCTAAGAACAATTTGTTTTTCTTCACACAATCAAATGAAACAATTATTAAATTCAAATCAATATATTAAAAATTATTCTTAAACAATAATATTATTACTAGAGCATTTCCATTTCAGCCCTTTTCCTTTTACGATGGTTAGCAACCATATTAGCAGTGGTGAGTACACTTTCTCCTCTCTGTAGCCAGATTGAGATAGCTTTCTCAGTGTTTGCAGCCTCAGCAGCCTGGTGACGCTCACTCACTGATAGAGGTTGTATAGCACCTACTGAGTCTGTAGACACGCTGGCTGATAACAGCATTCTGAATCTTTGTCTGAATGTCTGAAAAAATAGTTTAAGACTATTAACCAATTTTATTATGTAGTCTTGATAATAACCATGGAGTTCTGGCATATTAGTGTAGTTTTCATGTTTAGGAAGTCCCTGTGGAATGCCTTATGAAAATAATTTCATGTAGTTGCTTATACTTCCATGTGTAGTTGTGATATGCAAAAAAAAACAGGAAAAATATATTTTTAAACAATCTGCATGGCCAATAAAACAGTATCCGCTAGGCTACTTTTTTTAAGAATTAATTTGTCTTTGTTACTTGAAACTTGTTTCAACCAATCAAATGACATTAAGCTAGTTTTAAGTTATTGTTGGGTTTTGTGCCCATATTAAAGATAATCAATTATGGTTTTTATTGGGATATTACATCAGTGTTATTAAAAGTAATTATTTCAAGAGGTAGCCCATATTTTAGTAATAGGCTGACAGGAAGGAATCAAGTCTGATACTTACATTTATGAGAGTAGATGACACTTCGCCTTTGATATCATGTTTTGCTATGTAACATCCTAATTCATAAAAATATTGGCTTAATTTGTGCATATCTACTGTACAAGCATCCGCGTTAAGGATTTCTCTGTAGGAATCTTTATAAATTTTGGGTAAGTCCACAGAAACTAAAGGCGGTCTTCTGGAATATAAAGATTCGGCTAACCATAAAGGTATTTCCACATTTGTTCCTGCTTTTAAATCGTCTTCTGTAGCGGAGGGATCTAAGAAGCCTGAAACAGAAAGAACATTAAACATAATTAAAGATAATTCACAAACAAATGTGCTGGCTGCGGTCTGTCTGTTACTAACCCATTTTTGGTAAATCATGTAAAAATTTGCATGGAATTTTCTCATTTGTTACTAGTATATCTGATAAAGAGAGGTAACCGCTATTTTCCATAGTAATGTGGTAGTAAAATAAAAGAAAAAATACTCATAAAGTTAACTTTTTGCCTTTCGTAATATAGCTATTTGGCGCGCTATCTGCGCTGAGTGAATTTAAATGTCATTTTGTGAATTGTGATTGACACTAAATGTCAAAGCGACAATTAGGGCAGTACTTTTTACACATATGAAATCGTAACTTTCAACTATAAGCCCACGTACGCGCTAAAGTAAATATATTTAGACGGGATTTTATCACGCTCTAACGACTCTATTATTGGGCAAGCCACAATTGCGGCGGTAATTCCCCTCTTTGAGGAGCGCGTCGTCTTCCGCGCGCGCCTCAACGAGATGCAGTCAGCATAGCGTGGGGTCCATAAGGACCGATGCCTGCCCCAGGGTCGTGGAGCATATCAAAGAGTAACCGGAGGCGAGGCAAGGGCGCGACGCGGGCGTTGTAGCCGACTGCGACGTGACTCCACAGCCAATTTGGAATTTTTTTCTGGCGCATTCGTATTTACACAGGTTAAATGTATGAAGGAAACCTAGCCGCCCGTGTGTCGACGCTACACCATGAACTGACCGCGCCTCGATTTACCAGTGAGCGACGTGCCTTAGGGTGCGCGTTGTGTAAAGGCCTTATTACACTATGCGGTATTCAGACAGTCTTAGTAAGACTGTCTTAAAATTTATCAGGCAGGCTAGCTTGCTAACCCTTATTACACTATGCTGAAACTGGCTGAATGCCGCATAGTGTAATAAGGCCTTTATATGTCTACTTCTCACTAACTAATCAAACTATGTTTTATTGTTTTTAAGTGTGGCAATAAAATATTTTCTGATAGGAAGTTTTTTTTCTGGCAAATCGTTTTGGTTGGCTTACGTTTGGTGTTTATCGGCGGATTGATAAAATTTACCGAAAACTCAGGTTATATATTAATATATGGGAGACACGAATTAAGACTTTGTCGTGCATTCCCAGAAACATTTTAATTAGAATTGTGTATTTACCGGTACCATAATGATAACTTTGACTTAACTGGAGACTATACCTGTTTGCATATTATTTTGTATATTACGTTGACCGTCAGCATTATTAACTGATTACAATAGAAAATACGCATCAAAATGTCAGGGTAAGACTGTAAAATATTATTATAATTAGCGCTTCATTAGCATCTAAAGCTGTATCGTGTGAAACTTACACTTTCATAAATTTCGCTATGTTAACAGGTACCTACCTACAATGTAACTGTATTTTCTTATTTATATTTTTTTAGAAAACCGTATACCATTCAAGAGTTCAAGATGATAGTGGACTATTTAGTGGAAAACAAGTTATATAGTGAAATCAAGGCTAGAAAGATGTGGGTGGATTTTGCTAACACAAAGGTAACCACTTGTTTTATGAATCTTTTGTGTAATCATTCAATTACTGTTTCCTTATCTATAATGTAATGAGTAGAAAACAAACTACTCAGTCTGTGATTTGTTAATTTAATAAAATATTGTTTTACAGCTTACTACGAGGACTTGGCAGAGTTTAAAGGAAACATTCTTGAAACGGGTTCTACCAGACATACATAACCCCTACTTCCATCTAACTAATGAACAAATAAGCAGCTTTAGAGCTAGGTAAAGTGAATTAAATCAACTTAGTTTATTGCAAACCCCAGCTGGACATAGGCTTAACTTGTAGACATAATGATGACATTATGCCAATATTTTTGCCAAATCATGGAAATATATAAAAACACTTTGTCCAACCTCAGGATTGGATTCGTGAGCCATGCTCAGGTTGCATCTCGCAACTGCTTGACTACTAGAGCAATGGCTGGCAGTAATTATTTGGGTGCGGTCATTGTTGTTTATCTAAGGATGAAATAAAAATGAATCCTTAAATTTTGTTCGTCTAGAACTGGGTTATCAAAAATGCAAAAAGAATTTTTGATTGGTTTATCCAAAGATTAGTGCATTCAAATAAAATATTCCAATTTTTTTTTAACATAGATTAATCATATAATTTCAGATGTGACCTCGCAGATAGAAACAAAAACAAGCTTGATTTCCGCCCTGCAAGTGAAGACTCCAACTCAGATGGTATGACACATTAAACATTTTATTGTTGATCAATCCTTTAACTCGTACATTTGCAATTTCATGATTAGTTTAAACTCTCTCTCTCTCTGGTATTCAGCTGAATCCGATTAGACTGGAAGCCGACCCCAACATAGTTGGGAAAAGGCTAGGCAGATGATGAGATGATGGTGATTATTTGTTTAAACTCTAGGTATCACTCAATAAAACAGAAATTATGTTTAACCTAATACATTTTACAACAACAATAAACATAATTGCGAGCACCATTGAGTGTGAACATGCATATGACTTTTAGCTTTTCTTTTATCAACATGAGTTCAGCTTTTAATAAAATCTAAGGCCAGTGTTATAGAACCTTACTCAAAACTTAAGTGTTACTTTAAACTTGTTAAAAATCATTTGATTGGTTGAAATTTGTTAAACACCATTTGATTGGTTGAAACTAGTTTTAAGTGAGTCTTGAGTCAGGTTCTGTAATACAGGTCTAAATCTTTCTCATAGCTTATACATATATAGGCCAATATTGGGTATATTGGCCTAAAACAAGGTTTTCTATAAATCTTTTTCATTCCTAATCCCTTTTTAAAAAATGAATTCTGAAATGCTATTGGAATGTAGAAATTAATAAAAAAAGTTATGAGCAAAAAATAACTTAACTAAGAGCAAGCAATACATTTTGTCCTACACAGTTTAATTTATTCTAGGTCCGAAAGATAATGAGCCATCTCACAATGACGAGGAGACCACTGCAGGTGAGAATATAACATGTTCAAAGGTACCTGTAAGAAGTAGATCTTCTGCTGATACTGTAATACTTGAAAACTGCTATGAAACAGCAGAGGAAATTCAGAAGGATTTGGAATCCAATGACATGCCAACTGGAGCATCCAAATCTCTCAGGGATTGCATTACTTATTCTGAACCTTTGACCCCTATGCTACAAGAAGTGCTGGATGACTTTGCATCTGAACCTGAAGATTCAGACCGGGAAGGCCAGATGGAGATAGATGAAAATTTACCAGAAGATAATCAGGAGGTTCCTGAACCTAACAATGAAGTTCTTTTCTCTAAAAGCGAAGACACTGATGTTGCTAAAAATGCCAAAGGACCATCTTCTGAAGTTGTTGAGGAAGTATTGGCTCAAGAATTAAATGACGGAAGCAAACCAGAAAATGCATCTCCTAAGGAAAACATCCCTAATGTAATGAGTGATATTGAAGAGTTACCAGCAGCCCATACTGATGAAGAAATTTCTTCAATGCAAGTTGAGAATGGCACCGAAAAGGATGATGATGCTGAGGCTCCTGAAGAAATAAATAATGTCACTGCTGAGATTACTGAAAAATCAGTTGCTCATAATTCTGAAACTATTGATGAAATAATAGTTGTTCATGATTCCCACTCAGAACCTCAAGTACAATCTGGTGGACTAAATAATTCTAATAGCACTGTAGATGCTTCACTTCCGAATAATCCAGAAGCATTAATGAACAAAAATTCGAAAACTGTCAACAACAAAAAAGCAGAAAGTGTAATTGAAGTTACAAATAACTCTGATAAAACATTGAACAACCCCAAGAAAGCTCCTAGAAAACGATCTTCTTCTGAAGATAATTCACGCACTATAGACAATAAGAAAAAGAAACTCGATATCAAGTTGAAATCACCAGCAAAAACAGATAATAAGGTTACAGAATCTCACTTGGACACAAACACAGAAGAGCTGAGAGCTAATGAAGAACCCCTTGAACCAGATGTCACTAATAAACCATTGCTTGAAGACAATGTAATTGACCTTGCAAGCCCTTCCAAGCCTTCAACAAGTTCTGAAACTCATGTAGTAGATATCATAGAAACTGAAAAGAGAAGTAACACTAAAGAGGTGTCAGAGATCAAGAACCCTTGTCTGCAAAACATTAGTCTGTTTGATGAACAATTTAATAAGACCAACTATACCCTGTCAGAGTCTAGTGATAATGAAAAAAATAAGAAAGAATCTCAAGCCAATAAACAAACGGCATCTGTGTTGAAACCTTCAAACGGGGGAGTGGTGCTGAGCTCCAACTCAGGCTCTGATACTGAAGAAGTTCATGCTGTACCGAAGAAGAAGCAGCGTGCTGGAGTTTTAATAAGTAAAGCAGAAAGGGAAAAAGCTATAGCAAACATGTTTGGATTCAGCAGTGGTAAGTTACGTTCGAGACATATGCAGCCTGTGGCAATGCTTTTAGAGTAATGAAATGAGAAACATAAAGGCATGTGCAACATAACGCCAGGTGTTTACGATTTGGTTCCGGCTATACAGCTTCATAAATGGTGTTTGATTCCAAACAAGCATGATATAGATTATCAAACTTATTAAAAGTTTCCTTTACTTTTGAACTATTCTCAATATCATCATACTTTTCATGCCTGCTTGTATTTTTAAACACACATTTTCATTCATGTTCATGATATTACCACCATCAGCATGTTTATTTTCATTTTTGTTTTGTGTTTAAACGATCTATACAACTATATTGTGTGAGGAATATTTAAAACTTGCTTCAGAATGCTTAACGAAGAATGCAGCTTATAAACCAGGAATGCAGATTATAACTGTCACCATCTTAATTCATATACAATTTGGTATAACCCTCCTTTATCAAGAGCCAATCCTGTCCATCGGGTAAACTGTTGTTGACAGATGGAACTACTGATTGCGGCAACAGTGCATTGTTTGATACACATACGGTATTATAATATATGAAAGAAGCCATAAATAAGATAAGGCAGTTTATATATTATTTACTTTAATATGCATTTCAAAGTTAACTTATACATTATTTGGAATATGTATGTTCTAAGACAGCTGGCAAAAAACGGTTAAACTAATAGACAGGGTATAATTCGTATAAGTTTATCCATGGTGAAAACAATATCCGGACTATTATTTTCTAGGAATGAGTGTCAATTTTTGTTTCTTAGGAGGAGTTGGTGCAAAGCGTAAACGGCAGTTAAGTCGTCGCAGCAGAACCGTATCACACAATAATACTTCACACAATATTGCTTCGCAGTAAGTAATCAAAGCTCCTACATTTTCACATCAGCCTAAAATGTTCCCACTGCTGGGAAACAGGCCTCCTCCTGTCTGTGGGAGGAGTGAGCCATAACCCACCAATCAAGCTCAGTGTAGGTTCTCATATATCTTCGAATTTTTGGTTCTAAAATATGCCTGTTTCCTTACAATATTTTTTAAAAAACATTTCGAACACAGGCAGTGCTCAGTGGGTCCGATACCACTGGGCTACCACTGCTCCACCTACTTCTCTTTTAGGGTCAACCTGAAATAGTTTTCACTCCTAGTCACTTCTGCCCTCTGCCTGTTATCACCCCATTCCCTCTAAGCATGGAGAGCAGGTGTTGGAATGTAATTTCCACGAGTCATAGGTAGTTAAGTTTTTTGATTATCTATGACACTATACTATACTTTTGACATTGTATAATCACTCCGTCATCAATAACCTCAAGTAATTGCAAACACCATATCAAACAGTTCCAGTCTTTTGTTGTCGCACTTTGAACCAAATAAATGGTATTTCAGACACACTGCTGCCCCCGCTCCCGCGTCGAACACAAGTGACTGGACATCAGAGAGTGAAGAGTTCGTGTCGCCGCCACGCAGCCGGAAGAACAGACCAACAAGGAAATATGTGTGAGTATAAATAGGAACTAATGCCGCCATCTTGTTTATTCAATACAATTTGCCAAGGTTTACCAACAAATCCCTACTGTAAACACCAAACAATCCTTATAGTTCTATATTTTGAAGTCTACATATATTTTAATGGTGTCCATTTAAATATGTGACCTCAGGGGCAAGTAAAGTAATTTTAAATAATAATATAATTTATTTG
This sequence comes from Busseola fusca, assembly GCA_007844875.1. Lineage (NCBI taxonomy): Eukaryota > Metazoa > Arthropoda > Insecta > Lepidoptera > Noctuidae > Busseola > Busseola fusca. The sequence goes on along the minus strand of VKGM01005977.1, from coordinate 4,231 downwards.
TCAGATCAATACAATCCATATTGTTGGTAAGGACATAAAGAACTTAAGAAAAACTAGTGTTAAGTAGTACATATATGTACCTCTGTGAATTAATAAATTTTAAAACATGTAAGATACAATAAAAAATAAAATTGACAGCACGGTTGGCGCAGTGGTTAAGCGATTGACTGCTGCGCTGCGTGTCACAGGTTCGATTCCTGCACGGAACAAATATTTGTATGACCTACAAGTAGTTGTTCCGGGTCTGGCTGTTTGTGTATGTGAGTTCATGTTTGTTAACGTTTTAGTCAGTAAAAGTCTGACACGCCCTTCCGCTCCGCCCAGAGCGGGAGAGGTCATTTGATGATTTCCCACCCCACCAAAAAAAAAAAAAAAATCCTAGGATTTTGATTTTTTTCACGTCTGGCAATCTAGTTTGCTACGCTTCAATTTTTTTTTCTCGAAAACAGCATATACCTAGATTAGCCTTTTCTTCATGATAGGAGTTTCTGAGTTTTCCTGGAGCGAATGGTGAATTGAGAAACATTATGCCAATTTAAACTGATTTAAAAGTCTTGGACCAATCTTCAAGGAATTTAATCCCACAATATTTATCCCTCAAAAATGACATTCTTAGACA
>VKGM01005939.1:9893-25681 GCA_007844875.1 Busseola fusca | reverse complement strand
ACGCTCCACGGCCCTGGGGCAAACCCCATTGTACCTTATACTTAGTTTAAACAACAATGAAAAATATTTTTTTTTTTAAACTTTGCCCCACTTTAGGAATTTCTTCTGTGTCGTGGGTGCGTTTACAAACATTTAAACTCACATACAGAAACAGCCAGACCTGGAACAACTACCTGTAGGCCATACAAATATTTGTTCCGTGCGGGAATCGAACCCGCGACACGCAGCGCAGCAGTCAATCGCTTAACCACTGCGCCAACCGTGCTGTCAAAACTATAACATATATAACTATAAACTATGACTACTATAACTGTGTTACTCGAATACCTACTATGACATATGAAAGGGAACTACTGCCTAGACTTCTTTTCAGATTTAGGGTGCGCCAAAATATTTTGGATTAGTCCAATGTCCCACATGTTTAGCTTAAACTCCCTACCCAAAGTTTCCCTCTCGTGTTGGTTCTTAACACAATCCGTCAGCAAATGTTGCACATTTCAATTTTATTGCATGTCTCACAATTAGGCGACGAAGCCTATCGCATTAAGAAAGCAAACTTTGCTGATGAATAGTGGCCAGAACGAAGCTTTAGCGCTAACTTAATGTGATTCCTATAACACTTATCACCAAACCATTTTTCGCGAGGGGTTCATTTTGAATCACTTTACCTATACCAAATGCCTTTTTCTTTGGATACTTCATTGAACCACTTTTTCCGTTTGTCAAAGCATTCAGTTTTAAACCTGGAGACATATTTTCAGTAATTGGACAAATATGAGGTAACATTGCCCATCTCAACTGCCTGTTTCAAATCTGTCAGTTTCAAAATAATCCATCGCACTAGTATTGCCAGTGGTTTTATTTTATTGTCGTATCCACATTTTATATCAAAATATTATCAAGATCCTGAAAACTTGGGCGGAAACTGTCATGATGTCTTTAGTATTATACTTTTACAGTTACAATTTAAATCGTATACCATTAACTTGCAGATGTCACTCCAAGAATATCCAGATAAATACATAAGTTATATGGATATATCAAACGTGCCAATTAAAGGAGACAGATACATGTGTTTTGCCGGGAACGATCTAGGCAGGGATGAGGCAACTATAAATGTAAAAGTAAAAGAAGCTTTTACTGTAAAATCTGCTCCCTCAGGTGAGCTAATTTAATTTATTTCCTCCAACAGAAGGATTCTTGTACATAAGAGATATGTATGTACAAGTAATCTTCAAAAAAAGTTGTTTCGAAATTACAGTAGCTGCAATCTTGTAGAGTAATGGTAAAAACAAAACGAATCAATGGTAGTTTTGTTATATTGCCAAACAGGGCATAAAAATAAATTCGTAAGTTCATTTTACCTGTGATAGCTATTTTCGTATAGGGTCTAGAGAAAGCTTAATTATTGGTAAAGATACAAGAGCCTTAATTTTAACTAATAATAATAATTGGCCATAAATATTTGATTTTTATACTGATTTTACTTTTATTGTTGATAGGAACAATAAAATTGGCCTACGGTACGGAAGCCACCATCACTTGTGACGTCACATCACGACTTCCGATGGATATCGACTGGCACTTCGTCAACGAGATGACAGCATACACGAGAAAAATAGAAACCTCCGACAAGTACGAGGTATCTGCAAGTCGCACTCAACTAAAAATAAAAAAGATGGACTTGGATTTAGTTGGCAGATATACCTGCAAAGTTTCCTTGAAAAACAATAAGTATGAGCGAAAATCTTTCAGCACACGGGTTAAAATTGATGGACTAAGTAAGTACAAATTAATATGTTCGTTCATTTCAATAAGAAAAAAAATTAGGTACTTAATAAGACACACGTCTTCGAAGTTTTGCTTCTTAACAACATGCCTTTTTTCCTTGGATGGGAAATCATCAAATGACCTCTCCCGCTCTGGGTGGAGCGGAAGGGCGTGTCAAACTTTAACTGACTAAAAAGTACCCATGTTCCTTCATTTGCCTGTGCGCCAGGGGCCACGGTATCTTTTTCGAACAACCTGCGGCCCGGACCTGGTCCTTAGCAGCTCGCCGCCCGCTCGCAAGACCGCGCCTGCGATTGCCGGGAGCTGGATGCTGTCTCCTGCGGCGACTAGGGGCGTGAGGGTGCAGAGATTGTATCGCCCTCACGCGCACCGCCTCCTACTTTGCGAACATTACTGCTTCGCAGAAGGAGGTGAGGCCTCCCATGCACTCTTGCTCCGGACCATGTTCTGGACCAGGCCCCCACGTGAGAGATTGCCGGCACCGATCGCCGCCACGAGAATACAGCGGTGCTCCGCCCAAGCTGGGCAGACTTTCACTGTATGCTCCACCGTGTCCTAAGGGCGATCCATACAGTGATGACAACCTGGCCTTCCCTCGTGGCTTATCCGGAACAGGAACAACCAACACAACCGTCTCCGATGAGGACCTGTGTCAGGCGGAAGGTGAGGCGCTGAGCCTCTCTAGCCACTCTTCGAAGAGGGAACTTACCGCCACTATTGTGGCGTGCCCATCTTACCGACTTGCCTCCATCGACATCCTTACGGTGTTCTCCATCACTGTTTTGAGAGCAGTGGTAATGAAATAATTTACACAAAGTAAAGCACCTGGCTGGGTTCGAACCCACGACCTACAACTAATAAGTCAGGAATCGTTATCACAGGGCCACCACAGCTCTTCCTTTAATAAAAGACATCTTCTCACCTCTGTTAGAGTAGTATATTATTAGCTCTATCGTTCAACAAAAAAATAAAAGCGATTTTTTTATTTTAGTTGCTCCTAAGGTACAGGGAGGAACTGAAATTAAAGCCACAAAGGGTGAAACTGCTATCGTTGAATGCAAGTAAGTAACAATCTGTTTATGTCGGTTGTACTTTGTGTAATAGAGTGGACGGGAGACCGACGCGCAGAGTGTTACCATAGAATCTGTGCATAATTCTGAAAACCCTGAGTTGAAATTATTTTTCGGTCATTAAAAAACGATTTTTTTTTAATAACCGAGGAATAATCTGTACGCTAGAGGTCTAGAAAAATGCAATGAATTTGTGGTTACGATTTACGCGTCGCAGGTTGTCACCTCTGCCACTATTTCTACTTCATGATTGTACTTGTGAGTAGCAAGCAAGACATCACTGTAAACTTTGAAACTTAGATTAAATTAGGTAGGATTATTTTAGAGCATGGCTACAAATATTAGTTTTTATTAATTTTTTGCAGAGTTGTAAGTGGCCTACCAACACCAAAAATAAAATGGCTATTTGGAGGTGAATCAGGTTCAATGTTTACAAACTTAGCTGGTTCTGAAACTGTGATGCGCATAACGAACGTGGAGGAGAAACACAAGGGAAAGTATATGTGTGTGGCGGAGAACGCAGTAGGCAAAGATGAGCACGTCACGACATTATTTGTTCAAGGTAAAATAAACGGCGATTTCCATAAACACAAGGTATACGGCTACTATTCAGGACTTCATAGAACTTATGAACTTCTTGATATTTTCAGTTTTTCCAAAAATTACTACAAAAAGCTCTATGGTATATCAAGCTACTGAGGGGGATACTCTTCTGAAGATTCCTTGCGTAGCAGCTGGTATCCCAAAACCTGTCATCGTTTGGAAGCAAAGCGGTCGTTATATTACTCCAAGTATGTCGCTTAAACTATTTGTTTATGTTAGTATCCCAGAATATTTTCAGTCAATAAATTAACTACCTGAGTTACCCGGTCGACACAGTTGTTACGGGGACATAGGCCTCTGTGAGAGGGCGTGGACCGTAATTCACCACGCGAGCCCAGTGAGGGTTGGTAGATGTCACTATGTCTTCGAAGTTTTGGTTCTAGGACATGCTGGTTTCCTCACAATGTTTTCCTTTACCGTTATGAGACCAGCGGTCACAAAATATTGGTCATAAAATATATAAGTTGCGGGAAACCGATGGATGCGGGCAGGCACGACCGGTCATTATGGAAAGCCTTGGGGAAGGCCTTTGTCCAGCAGTGCACCTCTATAGGCTGAGAAGAAGAAAGCGCTTGTGTGTCTGAGTTAAAACCTACGTACTGTAATACGTATATCGCGGCCTATACCTACTATCTAGAGTTAGTGACTGGAACGAATCTTGAGCGCTTGATGAAAGAGTGGGACAATTTTACCATAGGCTTACAATGCGCAAATCGATTCCCACTCCTAAATCAAGTACGCGACTAGAGCGACTAGTGCGCTTTACCATCAACGATTGCATCACTGCTTACCATCAGGCGAGATCGCGGTCAAGCACTGGTTTATAACATAAAAAAAAAATCGCGATATTTATCTGTCACTGTACTAATTATGGCACATTGTGTTTTGTAGAGGAAGTGAGTCACAAAGATGAGTGACAGGAACGACGACGATGTCCAACAAAGTCTCAATTTTTTAACTCGACATTCCGTGTTCATACCCTAAGTACTAGCACATACAGCTATTACCAGTGGTGAAGCTCTCTTACGTTTCAGGTGCGAAATATGCTATAGAAGATGGAACGCTCATAATAAAAGATCCGAAGGTAAGCGACACTAACTCGTACACGTGTGAGGCGAAGAACGAAGTCGGCGCAGTCAGTGCGACGTTCAAAGCGTACATTCGTCGTAAGTACTTTTGGTTATCATGAGCATTTTATTAAGAGCCTGTTATGTGCAAAGATTATGCAAAAATATTAAGCATGGCACAATTGCTTTATAATGAAAATTGCATTTTATCCAGTTGCATTATTGAAAATCGTGTCGTAGACAACATGTAAAATCATGGAATAGATTATCTATTCCGTGTGTAAAATATATGCGTGCAAATAGTACACCATGGCGTGGTATACCGTAGTTGGGCTGAAAACTGCGGCTATGTGTCATGACAGAACGGTACCTATATTATATGTATCTGCCGTATGAAATTTCACGATTTAGAAATTTGCAATAAATCGCAAGATTGCCCCGATTTCAATCCGTGGCCCTCGAAGCAGAAGCATTGAAAAATAATGTTTGATTCAGGTGGCTGCTTGCAAGATATTATTACTTTTTAGACTTAGCCAGTTCCAAGTGAACTTTTTACACAAAAACTAATAAAGTTTCCCGTTTAAAAATATTGCCTCGGCAAATCAGGACATTACTTTTCGTCGTAATGTAACACAAACTCCCAATTGAATGTATAATTATTTACAGAGGCCCCAAAAGTATCAGGAGTTACTGTTATGAAAGTGAGATTAGGAATGCCGGCTAGTATCGAGTGCACGTAAGTGTTTTAATACTGTCAATATTGAAAGATAAATACTAAACATTATAGCTATAATCGCTTGCTCCAAAAAATTGTTGCGAAAATTAGTTTTATTGCTTTTTTTTTAATTAATACTTTATAAATTACTAAATGAGATATGATTAACTTGTAAAAGTGTTTGTACAAACCTACTTACAGAAAATACAGTACACAGAGTCGGACTTAATGCCATATCGTGTTTCCAGAAAAAAATAAAGCTCTTGAGTTAATCTACGATTATATAAATCGACTACACATGTAATATGTGTTTAGTTGTATAAATAAAATGTAGAAACTTAAACTTGGAACACTGCAGTTTTGTTTTAACGAAAAAGTTCAAAACCAAACTGTGTAAGAATTAAGAACTGTTGAAATTTAGTTTTACGAGGGTAATAAGGGGGAAATTTGTTTTGGTAAAGAAATTTAAACCTTGTCGCCAATACCCTATCTAGTTAAGAAGAATCGTTCCCATTATTTTGGGAGTTTCGTAGCTTTTACGGGAGAATACTAAATCATTATTATAAATTCTCCGATCGTTTCAGGATTCAAGGTAAACCAAAGCCAATAATAACATGGAATTTTATGGACAACTCCGGCTCAAAGTTTTTACCAATTCCCGGATCCGACAGAGTACTAAATTTTCCAAGGGTGGAAAAGAAACACGCGGGACGCTACAAATGTGTGGCAACGAACGAAATCGGTAGTAATGAACACATCACAACACTTGTTGTTGAATGTAAGTGTTGTTTATTAGTCGTACCTATTCATACAGATATCGTTTGAGATAATATTATTATGTCGTCTGACTCTGTACCTCTGTAGTTCTATCAATATCAGAGGACTTCTTCTTCTCATAATTTTAAGTACGTTGAATCTCTCTACTGCCATTGGTCAGTTCATGTTTACTGACGACTATCCTGTGGGTGCCTTAATAAATGAATGCCTCCTGCCAGGGCAGAAAGCTTGTAAAATAAGCGACTACACACTAAAGGCAACCCCTGTGGAGTTGGTACTGTAGGCGTTTGAGCCTACTGAGGGAATCAAACTATTGACTATTGGGTTCCTTTAAAATTATATTGTTAAAACGTCTTCTCCTATTTCTGACTAAAGTAGCACCAGTAGCACTTCAAAACAAAAATCCTAATCAAATTATTTGACACCGTATTCTAAATGACAATACGGTTTGATGACCGAATGCACCTCTCGCTACCTTGTAGCCGGCCTGCACTACGAAAGGTTGCCTTCGGCGGAAAACCTCTACAGTACGGACCTCGGCATGTTGCGTCGCTGGGGCAACAAGAGACAGACTGGATCGAATCCTCTACCACGTTTCAACAGAGACATGTTCCAACCACATGTTTCAACCATCAAAATTTTTGACGTGACAACGTCTTATAATTCGATGGAGCCGGCTGCACGCACGAAAAAACATGACTCATGCGGCGTTACCTCGCTATGCGGCGTTACCTCGTTATGCGGCGTTACCTCGCTCTGAGGCGTTCCGTTGTCACGTTCAACTATCGTCAGTAAACCGACTTTACAGACAACCAATTTTTATATCTACATTTTTTTTTTTGACTGTGTTTAAGTCTAGTTTTATATCTTCCTGTATCTACGAGTCACACTAAATATTTTTTTCTTCTGTCTTATTCTTTTGTAATTAGCCATTTTTTTGTTTGGCACTTTCACATTTACCCCAAAAATGTATGGGCGGTAAAATATTTTCACCATTTAATGTATCGGGCAACAAAAGTGCTTACATCCGGACTCTGCAAAACAGTTTCCTAATAAGCTTAATGATAAAAATGAGCGAAATTTTCTATCGTCACCATAATACCTAACTTATAATTTTGCTATAGCGCAGTGTCTACTATCCTTAGAGACGTAAAGTTTTTGCAGTTCACTGCTCATTTGCGTACCTAGTATAATGGCAAGGCGTTTCTTATGATACCCGCGGGTATCATGGGCTGTATGAGTAGCCTTGCCAAGGACTATGCCATAAAATGTCGCGTTTATTAGACTATGGATACCTGTTACTAAGGTGGTTATTATTATGGGAACACCCAAGTTCAATTTGTTAATATTTTATTGTACATGGTACCTATACTGAACATGGAACAAAGAGAACTTTTTTTTTGTATAGATAATGTTACGGAAAACACAAAAAACGCGGGAAACGCGCGCTGCTCTTAAAACGGTGAAGGAAAACATCTAGAGGAAACCGAAATGTCCTAGAACCAAAATCTTCGAAGACATGTGACATCTATCAACCCGCACTGGGTCCGCGTGGTGGACTACGGCCCACTTCCTCACACCGAGAGGAGGTCTGTGTCCCAGCAGTTGGAACATTATAGGCTGATTATGAATGTTACGGAATCCTTCTTTTGCGAATCCGACTCGCACTTGTCCGGTTTTCTTTTGATTCCTGCACTCTAGTTGCAACAACATTTTGGTAACAACAACAACAAAAAAATTTTGGTTCTTGTATCACTGGTATTGATAGATCAATACCTGTGTTACAAGAACCAAAATGTTAACCGGGCTTAATGAAAAAAAAAAATAGGAAAAAGAGAAGTAAATCCCAATATAAAACAGACGTTAGACCCTATGTATATGAACTACAAAGGTAATGTTTTTTTTTTGTTACAGAAGAAGAATCAATTCCAACAAGACTTTGCAAAATGGGCACAGCATGTAACAAATTCGACTTGAAACATATCGAACGACTCCAGTCTGACAAATGGGATGAGTTAGTGCCCATTACAGCCCTACGGCCCGGCTATGAGGAAACCAGGCTTAATTTCCAGAAGGTAATTTTCTCAAGATGATATTTCACCTATCTTATGGAGTTGTTGGTACCATAACGTACCTACATATTTTCTTACTACTCGGTGTTTTGTAATGAGTCTCCACAAGCCAAAACACGACATTAAACAAGTGAAGAATCGGCCATTGTCATGAATTCACAATTCATGACAATTCACTAAACTATACCCTAGCCATTAGCTTCTCCGTTTTTGACAGCTGTCTTAGACCTTAAAATTTCACTTTAAAATGCGTAATAAAATAAAAATATAGGTATAAACTAACTTGTCTTTTTGAATTATCTTACTAATTCCAAATTCTCAATCACTAATTCCATATGTCAAAAATGGCTTACCTAATGGACAGGGTATAGTTCAAATTATTACTCTGAATACATAAACAATATTTCTTTATTTTAGTGTATGTTAAATGCTTAGCGTTAGTTTTTGGTTTTGGGAATGGCTGTCCTCCAGTAGTAAAAGATAAATACAATGTCTTATGGTTTCAGCGTATATTGCACGCGGGATTTGTCTCGATGCCATAAATGGCACGGCAAATATGATTGACTCCTTTAGTCCAAATACCAATTTATATAAATCCTCAATAAATATTGCATTGCTTTCAAATTGCAATTTTCCCGAAATCGCACTTCATCTAAAGTGGGTTTCTGAAAATAAGACGGATCGAGCTTGAGTCTGTAGTGCAAACATTTTTAAAATAAATCCGAATGGACGTTCAAAACTCATTAGGTGGACAGTTGCAAGAAACGGAAAAGATTGTGTTGATTTAAAATAAGGAAGAACATGGATCTCATTTTTTTTTAGTAAGCTTTATTAATTTCTCTCTGCTCGGCAAAGGCCTCCTTATTCTCCTTTCACCAATTTAATTAAAAAAAAAAATAATATAAAACGGAGTTTGTATATGCCCTCAATACTGTCAATTCGCGAAATATAGTCCACAACCATTTCACCTAACCCATTTATCATCCCTCGGAGTTTAGGGTAGGTACCCGCAAATATTAATTTTATCATCACCGCTCTTGGTGGTGTACGAATTCTATCAATTAAGATTTCATTACTCCTTGCCGGATTTGTGCACCACCACCATCTTTTTGGTGCAACTCGCGTCTCTTAATCTATAGCAACAAGGTAATTGCATAACACACTATCAGTAGCAATGAGTTTCATTTTGACAGTTCAAACAACATTCATTGCGTTATTTACGATGTTGAGCAGACGAATTTTTCGAAAGTATGAAGCAGTAGATTAGCAATATCCTTCAAAATTAATCAGATTATGATTGATAGTATGGTACGGAATTAGGGAAGCTTATGAACTATTAAACTGTTAAAATTATGACCAGCATAATTATGAAAGAATTCTGGAACTTTATTAGTGAAAATAATATCCTACAAAAACTTGGTGTAACGCCACTAAAATAAAATTCGTATACCCAAAAATAACGCCATAAATTCAAATAGAAAGTTTTTAACAAATTCTCGCCTCTACATCTAATTTATGGCACACTAGAGTGAAATTTAAAAATCCAGGAATGAACTCGCAGAAATTAAAACACGAAACTACACTCAATATATTTCAGGTCCTAAGTGACGATGCCTTTACTCATATCCGGGTGAACATATTCCCGGATGGAGGCATTGCTCGCCTCAGGGTATTCGGCGAGGCTAAACCTGAGTTACCTCCGACAAATCAAATTATAGACCTAGTGTCTTTGCTGAATGGTGCCGCTTGCCAAGGTAAGGATTTTATAATATTGGGAGACGTGTGTGCTAGACGTTAAAATATGGTAGTACTGAGATAATTATCCAATTAATTTGATTATATTGGCTTTATAATAAACGAAAAACAGTTGAATTTGGATACCACGGCTAAATGATACAATACAGCCGAACGATTCTGTAAAAATCTCACCGTGAAAAGTGGGGTGAAGTGAGCTTAGAGTGAACAGTCAATAGTGTGAATCCCTTAGCATTAGTTGGTACGACAGCTCACTCCACGCTCACTTCACCTAAGTTTTCACGGTGAGAAGCTAACTCAAGCTAACTCAGCTAATCGCACTACTGCAGTGCGATTCTGTAACTATCAGCGAGAACTTAGGAGAAGTGAGCCTGGAGTGAGCTATCATACCAACTAATGCTAGGGATTGAGCTCACTTCTCCAAACTTTTCAAGGTGAGGTTTTTACAGAATCAATTAGGTGTACCCAACTTTGTATATGCTTTTGAGACTTGTGACTAAGCAATAATAGCCGTACGGGTCCGTGGATAGGTGACCACCTTACCTTTTTTTGTGGGTGGGAAATCATCAAATGACTTCTCCCGCTCTGGGCGGAGTTTAAGGGCGTGTCAGACTTTTACTAACTAAAACCCACCCATGTTCCTTCACTTGCCTATGCACCAGGGGCCAATATCTTTTTCGAATAACCCGCGGCTGACCACCTTATCTTACCTTACCTTCCGTCTCTCGGAAAGCACGTTGCAGTTATTTGTCTGAAACCCGAAAGTCTGACATCCAGTCTTACCAAAGGATATTTTATTGCAATACTAGTAGCACTTACTGTAACTGAGTTGTGGAAAAGCAGTCGCTCCCTGTAAAATATTGGAACTCACCTGCATCCAGTTAGACTGGACGCCGACTCCAACATAGTTGGGAAATAAGACAAATGTCTTCGTACACAATACACAAAAAAAAAAAATTCAGGTGTCATAAATTAACCATCAAATATTCTTTGTTCATAGGTTTTTCAAATGCCCATTACGGCCACCCGAAGAACGTAATTAAGCCTTCAAAGGCTAAATGTATGTCGGACGGCTGGGAAACAGCCAGGAGAATGGACAGGCCTAATGTTATTGAAGCCAACGACGATGGAACAATGAAAAGCACGGGTAAATACAAATTTGTGAAATTCAGAAAACAGTCATTTGAAATCCTTATACAGTGTATGTCAGACACGTGAGATCATTTTAAAAAGTGTGGTACCTATCATCAAACTGAAAAGGTTATCCATGGGACCAACATCGTAATTGAGAAAGAATTATCAGTCGTTGAAGTTTTGTATGGAACAGTTGATAATTTATTCGCAATTACGATATATTTAGAAAATTGGTCCCTTATAGAAAGTTGAAAGTTGTTCAACTTTCTATAAGGAACCAATTTTAGAAGGGACCAATTTCATAGAAAGTTGAAGAACTTTCTATAAGGGACCAATTTTAGAAGGGACCAATTTCATAAGAAAGTTGAACAATTTTCTATAAGGGACCAATTTTAGAAGGGAACAATTTCATAGAAAGTTGAACAACTTTCTATAAGGGATCAATTGGTTTTGTGATTGGTAGTAGTAGTAGTAGTTTCCAGTTTTAGCAGAACTCGCATTGTATAGGTTTTTCGTACAACCAGAAGTCAACTTATACTGGGTAATAATTGCTTAATGTGTAGCCGTGCTTACCATTAACCGAACTACTTACTTACTCGGTACCTTATCCTTAAATTTGATCACACCTTTCGGATACATCATCCTGTATAATGTATAATTCGAAGCACACTCTAAATTGTTAGTTAAATGTTTGCTTTCCTGGAACCAAAATTTACAAGCACTTGTAAAATATTAGTATTCAGTTCAAAATCACTGAAATCGTCTAACAGTAATTTTATTTCACAAAGGTCAAGAATGGGCCGTCTTCAAATTGGGCTTCCCGGGGAACATTAAGCAAATTTGTGTGGACACCAACCACTTTAAAGGCAATTATCCTGACTCCATCAAGATCGAGGGGGCGTACTTGGGGCAGGATTGGTACCCGGAGACAGATGGCAACTGGAGTGATATTCTGAAGCCTAGCAAGGTAAAGAATATTTTTGATTTTGTTTATTTTAGTCTTAGCATTTGGTGGTCTTCCCCAATAATGTACTATAAAACGTGTTTGGTATTCCCATTAAAAACTTTTTTTGTTTATTCCTTTTTTAAATAATACCTAAATATAAATTCCTTTTTCAAATTAAAAATTATTTTCATATTCTATCCGCACTTACAAGTTTATGGATATGGTTTTATTTTAAAAGAACTCCTTTTTCAAATTCAAAATCAAATTCCAATTCTAACCCATCAAGCTCCACGGCACCATTTCCCAGACATTACTCTTCATTAGCAAGGGTAAATAAAACGGGAACCGTCGCTGAGTTACAAAATCCAATTTATTAAAGCCTCCATTTTCAATTACAGCTATCAGCCCATAATGAGCACTGGTTCGACTGTGATTCGGGTGTCATCACACACATTAGAGTAACGATGGCCCCAGACGGCGGTTTCAGCAGAATTAGGGCGTTAGGATACGTCGACTCTCAAATGGTTTGAGATATTCAATCACTGTTCTATGAAGCGATTCTGCAGTCGTTTTAAGCACTGTTTTTGCTTCTGTAAGCACGCTTTTGTCACACATTTCACTCGTATGAGCTAATATTATTGTATAAAAATTATGCTAATAACAAACCCACTGCTACATGCAGACGTATACACACGTATTCGCTCGACCGGTTTTTTAAGGTGCAAAACGTCACGAAATTGTAATGTATGCGGAACCGAGCTTGAAACGCTTAATTCTGTAACCGCCCTTAAAATGGGAAATGTATTCGGCGCTTCTGTAAGCGACTGTACAATGATGCGGAAGCCAAAAGACCATTGTACAGTAGTGCACAGTGGTGGTTGGAACATACATATGTATATAACAGGTGCAGTTTTAGATGCAGCAACGTTACGCCACATAATATCAGTGAAGCTCAGTAAGGGAGCAAATTGTTATAATAGTCTCATATTTTATTTTGCGCAGCTATTTTTAGTAATTTATGCTTCTTTAAAATTGTTGTTGAGTGGTGATATATATTGCCGTCCTGTATTATTTAGCTGTTAGGTTTATTATTTAGTGAGCTTTAAATTATAATATTTGGTTTTGTTAGACAGAATGAGGAATTAATATTTTGTGATGTACCAGTAAATTTTCATTCTGTTGGAAACTGATTTATGTGAAAAAATCTTTAACATTGGACGGGAAATCCAGGTGATTTTAATAACATTCACATTCTGTCATTCTTAACTGTCAAAAACTCTATGCATTTTGGTCATTTGATTGTCGTTGACATATATGAGATTGCAAATAGATTTTGAATTAGAAGAATTGGCCTGCATGTTGTTTAAAATTGGAATTATTATTTATTAAAAATATTGCTTTGATTTAGTGTAATAAGGTAGTCGTACCAAAGATTTCACATTCACAAAAATAAAACGTTCCTTTGTATTACTTAAAATAAATTGTCAGGAACAATTTAGATGTTGATTACTTTAAAGAGATACACGTGTGGCTTAGTAAAGGTAAAATGAAATACCATATTATTGAATGTCGTCTTTCGTCGCATGAATATTCTATGATAATAAGGAAATTATTGTACCTTTGTATCTTTTTTCATAATCAATCTCTAGTGCTTTCTAAGTATTACTAATAAATAATGATAATTATAAAACTGTGTTTTTGTATCATTTTCCATGCTTTTTTTTTCATGATAATATCGTTCGGAGAGAGGGGTTGTGGCAGTCGTGGCTAAATATGTAATAACAGCCACACAGGTCGAAGGATCAGGTTAAGCTACGATTGTCGCGGTAAGTCTGTGGATGGGTGGCCATCTTTACATACAAAGACCCCTTAAGCACATTAAGCCTTTGGTCCCGGCTGCCATTCGTAAATCTTTGACAGTCGTTACGGGTCGTCAGAAGTCTGAAAGTCTGACCACCAGTCTTACCAAGGGGGATGCCTATGACCTCTCCCGCTCTAAGCGGAGCGGAAGGGCGTGTCAGACTTTTACTGACACGACCTCCACATCCAGTAACTGGGTAATACGATAGTAACAACGACAGTACGACAGTTACTGGATTGTGGAGGTCATAGCCAGTCGCTCCATGTAAAATACTGGTATTCAGCTGAATCCGGTTAGACTGGAAGCCAACCCCATCATAGTTGGGAAAGGGCTAGGCAGATTATGAGGACGGTATATAAATGTGTTGTCATATTTAACGGTGTGGTACATAACATAGCTCGCCTCCCGGTAAGGACCAGGCCCGGGTCGACGGCGCGTATTGTTCCGCGCGCGCCTCAAAGAGATAGATGCAGTCAGCATAGCGTGGGGTCCATAAGGACCGATGCCTGCCCCAGGGCCGTGGAGCATTTGACAAACACAGTAATCGGGATCCCTGGGGCGCATAGGCAGGTGAAGGAACATGGGTGGGTTTTAGTCAGTAAAAGTCTGACACGCCCTTCCGCTCCGCCCAGAGCGGGAGAGGTCATTTGATGATTTACCATCCACGAAAAAAAAAATGGTACGTAACATCGTACCTAGAAAAACTGTTTCTTAGAATAAAAAAAGCATTTTTCATTGAAACGAAAGCTTTATAATATAAACACCGCATCACCCGGCACACTAAAAAGTACATCAATAAAATCGACAAAAAAATCTCACGAGTATAAAATGGACATCTAAAGCCCAATACTCCTCACTGAACAATTTCATGGAGATCGAATATAGGTAAGTCGAGCCCTAACTTTATATTGCCACTATAAAATGGCAATATATTTGAGAGGCGTTTAAAATAACAAAATATCCCAAACAATCCCTGGTGGGCTTTTAAGCAGTATCGTGCAATCTCCTCTACAATATCCGGCTTGAAACTTTGAGGCAAACGTGTGGTAAGCTTCTGCTTACGGGGCTGGGGGACGGTTATGTTGTGTGAGTGTAACTTCACAGTAAGCCTTAGGGCATGGCCCCTACGGCAAACAGGCGACGTTTCTAGTTCTCAGTGTTTATAAACCCCTGTCTTTCTCTAGGTATAATCCTCAATAGTTTAAAGGCTTTCTCGAAGAATTGAACAAATAACGAGACATAATCGTAGGTGTATGAGTGTATCCCTGGTTCATGCCATGGTCCGGAGCGATAGTTCATGGGCAGGCTGTCACCTCCTTCTGTGAAGCAGTAATGCCCGCAAAGGAGGAGGCGGTGCGCGTGAGGGATAGACAATCTCAGCGCCCTCACGCCCCTATCGCCGCCGCAGGAGACGCCCTGGTCATCAGGAGACAACAACGAACACCCGACCAACCCGGAGGCGCGGGCCTGGTCCTTACCGGGTGGCGAACTACCCATTGCTCGTAGCCCGGTAAGGACCAGCAGTGCGATTCTGTAACCATCTCACCGTGAAAACGTAGGTGAAATGAGCTGTCATTCCAACTGATGCTAAGTGATTGACACTATTGACAGCTCACTCTAAGCTCACGTCACTCAACTTTTTACGGCGTGATTTTTTACAGTATTGTCCGGCTGGCCCGGGTCGACGGCACGTTGTGTTCCACGCGCGCCTCAAAGAGATGTCAGCACATTGTGACTGGGTCTACTAGACCGATGCAGCCGCCGCAGGAGACGCCCTGGTCGTCGGGAGATGGCACCAAACTCCCGGCCACCGTAAGCGCGGGCCGGCGGGCGGTGAGCAAAGGGTAGCTCGCCGCCCGGTAAGGACCAGGCCCGGGTCGACGGCGCGTCGTGTTCCGCGTGCGCCTCAAAGAGATGCAGTCAGCATAGCGTGGGGTCCTTAAGGACCGTTGCCTGCCCCAGGGCTGTGGAGCGTACCAAAGAGTAACCGGGGTCCC
>VKGM01005931.1:1876-12958 GCA_007844875.1 Busseola fusca | reverse complement strand
CTATATGTATTTGTAAGCCGTGTGCAAATCAATGTTGATATAGTTCTACGGCTACTCATATTATTTATAACGATGTATTCAATCATTACGATGTGAATGAATATTCTTATCATAATAAGTAAAATTATAAATCCGATAAAATGAACATTACTGAAAGGTCATTATCATTTATCAAAAACCCGATAAAATTAGAAATGCATATATCATAGCCTTTGTAATACCTAGTCTAAAAATACATGCGTAATATGTTCCTAAACAAACAGTGATTCAGACTTCTTCAGTTGATCGCTCCAAACTCTAGTCTAGATCGTTAGAACTAGACAAGGTTTCCCATAAGATAGTAGTTTCCTAGTTTTATTTCTAGAAATATTTTTCCCATGTGAATTTTGCTGTGGGTTGCAATTTTGTTCCAATCAATTTAATTACTGAGACAAATGGGTGGACATGGCTACTTAAACATTGGAAAATTGTTTTTGCCAATTGCATCTACGGAACCTTCATGTATACATAAATATATACGGTCATATCAGTGCGGTTGCTAAGTAATAATTTCATAAACATGTGGTGTGTGTAAGTGTACACATATTGTGTTTGTGTTTCTTTCATAGTACAATGCATAATAGTTATTGATTTCCATGGCGTGCTTGTCGATGATATTCGTGTAGGTCGTGTGTACAGGTAACAGTCGTCTGTTCGTTTTCTACGTTATGTAACCTTAATATTAATATTTTATGTAGAATTTTGGCATTCTGTGTAAAAATAAAACGTATAAGGTGTAAGGACACTTATTCTGGTAACATTCGCATTTCTCAATCCGGCAAGCTTTTATTTATGTTGTTTATTTTTATGTGAACGACACAGTTATGTTTATTTTGAAAGCAGAAGACCTAGCGTGAAAAATACAGCCACAGCCCGTCCTAGAAATACCTTAGGTAGACATTAGAAGGTTTCTATCAAATCAAATATCTTACGTATGCCTTCCTCCATAAAGAGTGGAAGGCAAAATTTTTATGAGATGCTCTCCATCGCGGTAACGGCCATTTAACATTCTAGAAAATAATAATGATACAATCCCATAATTACGTGTGTAGACATTGCATATCATACTTCGATTGTATACGACGTATGTGCATTGACGTCACCGCGTAAAACTTAAACCTAGGTATAACACTTTTTACATAAACATTGTGCAATAAAGTGACTGTGTTCACACAAACTTAGATATTGATTTTTACTCACTGCTCTCGTTCCGTTTTTTGTAACTGTAGACTAGAAGAAGAACAACATTATTTTCAATATTGTATTGTTAAACATACAATACAGACTTCGATAGTTCTATTTTACATTGAGTGCTTCTATTATACGAATTGTGAACTGCGCTATCATATTTGCTCAATGATGATACTTGATCGTGTTGCCATCTTTTATATCTAAGTGCTTTACCAAATATTTAAGCTCTACTCGAATGTTACTTTTACCAGCCGTGCTGACAAACTAGACAAAACAGTACTCACAGAAAATAGTTTCCTAATATATCGCCTACAACCGCATCCCTATGACCTATTCAATTGATATCTTTAAAATCATTATCTTTTCATTAATTTACCTTAATGGCACCACCTCCAGGCTTATGAGTGATGTTAACTGTCGAAGCAACTTTTGGTTTTGCTTTCTCGCTGAAATTCAGTTTCACGGTTTCAATCTTCTTGTCACCGCCACCTGGTTTGTACGCAGTATTCTGGAGCGAGCCTACCTTAGATTTTGCGTTCCATTCTAATTTCGTGGATACAATCTGAAAAATACAACGACGTAATTTTAATAAAGATACCCTAGACTCGAATATACGGTTTTTCTAAAATTATAGTGTATTTACCTTTTTAACCCCACCACTTGGAGTATAAGCATCGTTTTTAGCAGCAATTTTAGGAGTTACGTTACCGAACTCTAATTTCCTGTTTTCAATCTTAACCTTACCACCGCCAGGCTTGTACGTCGCATTATCTAATGAGCCAATTTTCGACTTCACCGCTTTTATGTTGGGCGACGGGGCATTACCAACTTGCACTTTGTTCATTGGCACTTCTGAAATGTAATGAACAATAAGTATATTGAGCAGTTCAGGTGTGCCTACTAATTTATTTACTAACAATATTCGATATTGTCATTTTTGCAATATTGTAAGCCAAGTGGCTTAGAATTGTAAAAATGATAATGTCGAAAAAGAGGAAAGGGTAAAGTTAACTTTCTTTATTTTAGACTCATGAATATTACAATGTAATATGCGCAAAGATTTTTCCGTATTATTTTGGCTTTAACTAGTCATCGTTATTATTTTTTATTAACCAATACAATGAAGTTATAATTCAATGAATAGCGGTTGTAAAGTACAATCCAATGACGGTTAAGGACAAAAAAATACGAACACTATAAAAACTGAAGCATAAAAACTTTGCTTCAACATAATCACTCACTTTTCTTATCATTTGGTAGAGGGTTTTCCGGTGTTTTAGCAGTAGCACTTTTGCTCGACGATCGTGAAAGACTCGTTTTCAGGCTGTTGCTTGATTTCTCCTTCATGGGTAACTTACTCGGAATCTTTTTGTTCGGTGAACCGGGAGACCCATTGACATCCTTCAAATAAATAAAAATATTACAAGGAGCTGGAGTTCTGCTTAAAAAAATATTGATAAAATATTTAAATGTAAATACATACATTTCCCTGTGTAGATTCATCGACACCGCTATCGTTGTCACCATCTAAAGAACGGAAGTGTTAATGTAATGACACAGTTGATTTGTGATAACAAGATTAATCTATGCACTATATCAAAGACGTTTGGCTCAGTTTAAATCGAATATTCTTTGTAATACGAGTTTCCTAAATATTACCTTTAGATCGAGATTTAGGCGCAGAGGCTGTTTTACGAGGTGTTGATTTCTTTGAATCTGCAGAAGCAATCGGTGTGTTCAAATCATTTGGTTTTTTTGGAACTTGTAGAGGTAGCTTAGCATCCGGTAAAGGTGACTTTGAAGGGGTCTTATTAGGCATCGGTACAGGTTTTACATCTTTGGTAGACTCAATCCCCCTTGTTGATTCTAATTTAGGTTCCGCTTTTGGTGTTTTTGGACGTGCGGGTTCTGGGGTTACACTCTGAGATTTGTTAGGTGCAGTTGGTGTCAGTGTTGGTTTCTGTTTAGGCTCCGGGGAATCATCACTGCGCGTTAGTGAAGGTGAGCGATCAGAAAACTCTTCTTTCGGTTTAACTGTTTCATTTACTTTTCGCGATGCAGTCAAATTGTTTTGCGAAATGACATCATCGTCGTCGTCCGATTTCTTTTTTGGAACTGGAGATGGTAGAGCACCGATAAAAGATTCCGTCATTTTAGACCCAGAAATGCGGGACTCGGGACGTTCTGGAATTTCTTTCGCTCCTTCGTCTGATCGAACGCTTTCTTTGGATTCACGTACACTTTCTTTGCTTTCAATTTTTCCCTCCTGTATCAGCCCAAGTCCCGGACTGCGGCTGATAAATTCATCTATTCTGCCTCCAATAGCACTGACAGATTTTCGGCGATCATCTTCTGCTTTTAAAGGACTTGGAGCTCCGGGGGCAGCTGCAATACTGTAGCTCCTACCTTTAACCGCCGTAGGCCCTTCAATGCCGTTTTCTGTTTTGATGACATTTTGGTTCTCACTTGGGATACTTTGGTTATCCAGGTTGACTGGTTTCGTCTGATAAGTATTGGATGGATCGAGACCCTTCAAGGAGCCTTGCGATGGCTGTCTCTGGAATCCAGGTACGGGTGCTCCGTTTTTAACTGCTACGTTAGGCTGTTGCGGAGGAATCTGTGGTCTGCCGCCGTCGGGTGTTGTTGCACCGACAATTGGTGGCTGCCTCGGGCCAAACTGCAAATTGTTTGGTGGAGGAGCTCGTTGTAGTGGCTGTCCTGTCGGTGACTGTGCTGGTCTAGGTCCTTGTTGGGGTGCAATAGATTGCGGACCAAAAGGTCGTAAGGTAGGAGGTACAGGCCGAACTTGGGCTCCTGGTGGTCCGGGTGGGGCTGGGCCTCTTGATACTGGGGCACCTACTCTTGGCGCAAATTGTGGAGGTGTAGTAACGGGTCCTCCAGGTTGAAACTGCGGTCTTGGTTGTGACTGTGGTACTGCTGGTCTCGGAGATTGTGGTGGGAAGGCTGAACGGGAATCAACTCTATTAAGTGGTGGACGAATTGGTGGTGTTGGCTGAGACGAATCTTGACCAGCCAACCCAGTACTCAGGGGGCGAGTCTCCGTTGGGGCCTTTCAAAAATAAATAAATATCTATAATAGCAGAAAACATTTATACCTATGGTCTATAGTCATTGCAGGCTTATGAACACGAAAGTTTTAATGAATAAGATTTTAATTTAGATATAGGTAAACTTAAACGTGTTATTTCCAAAATGTACATTACCAAAGTTTTACACGTAAGTAAACTACTTTATTCGCTCTTATCGCGTACCTAACATCATTTTGGTTAATCACGAAATAGAATATTGTTTAGGTGGAGCAGATACGATAGATGTAGTAGGTGTGTCTATAGAAACTATAGTATGTCATAATATCATAAATAATATTGCAAACACTTAATATTTTGCGAGTCTAGGCAATAAGTCACAAAATGTAGAGTGATTGAACACGGTATCTGTCGGGTGCAGGGCGGAGACAATCGCGCTGTCGCCAGCTGCCTCCTCCCCCACTCGACCGAAATCATAACAAACTATGTAGATCTCCAGCAAAAAACAGAATCTATCAAAATTAATTTCTAGAATAGAACATATACATTTTGCGTCTGTTATGCCTGAAAAAAACATACCTACTCGTTCATTTCTGAAATTGAATCTATCGTACAGCAATTTCATATAGCTACCTACTCATATGTTACCAAGGCCGTTTACCTCATTCGATTCGCACGCACAGTAAAGATAAGTTATTATTACGTAGGTATGGTCTATGTAGAATTAAGAAATGCACCAAATGGCTTATTTTCGTTTCCTCGTCCTCTATTTGTGGATCCAGCAGAACCGCGTGAGCCAAGCGAGCAACGCCCGATAGATACAAGTTGTCACGAACTCGGCTACTGGGTCAACGAGTAAAAAATAAACTGCACGTCCTCTGAACCCTTTTTAGTGAATAGTTTTGTCGAAAAACACGACACAACTTTAACCAAACTCCTACCATGGGAAATTATTCGGCGTGTACTTAGTACACGCCGAATAATTTCTTCGGTAAATGAGAGATGATGACGGACTGTATACATAAAGAAATTTCCTAGTTAATGGCTTGTTTACGAATTCATTTTATTTCCGACATTTCAGCTGCCAAATATTATTATCATGAAGCATATCTACAAATCCATTCCTACTATTTTGTTACGAGACCTGCGCAGATGTCTACGAGTTTTTCAACAAGCAAAAGATAAACTACCAAGTAGTTCCTTTGTACACGAAACTGTTTTTAATCGCTCAAAAAGCGTCATCCTGTCTACTGTTTACGACGCTTCAATATATTCTTGCTACAGTTTTATACTTTGGACTACCCTATTATATTGTGTATAACAATCTCTCTTTGCTTTGGACAGTCATTTCAGTGACGTCAAGAAGAGCGTCAGTGCTCAAAACATTACGCGCATTTTATCGTATTTAATCCAATGATCATATTTGTGTTCATAATGACACTGTCCTAGCCATAAATGAATCAAGGTGTCTTGTTTTTTTTAAATAATTATATCCAATTTCGAGGCTAATATGTTAACTGATCCATACGAAAAGTTTTGAGCTACGTAATATATAAAACTGCACAATCACGGATTCATTTAAACTTTGAAATATACTTTGCCAAGCATGTCAAATGATCACAATATACGAACATCGCTAGTAGAAAGCACGACTTCTAAATTGACACGCACCATAAAACGGTGCCTGCTTAGGGCTTATCACAACTGAAATATAAAACTTTACCCGAAATGTATTTTCTTTTCAAATGAATAGTCATAGATCAAATTACCAAACAGATGTTTTAAATTTAAATCTTGCGGCTATGTGCGGTTTTTTAAAGGAGGGTTGAACTTTTGACCACCTCAAACGAGACACCTCATAGGTATCCATGTCGCAGCCAAATGGTTAAATTAGCCCTTTAGTTAACCGCTTAGCCTTTAATCAAAAACGGCGGCCGGGCAACTAATGGTCTGAATAATATTCAATAAATTGTAGTTTAGGTTGGAACCAACCACACGCGAGTCGCATTGGTCGCAGTAACTAAGCCAGAGCACCCCAGCCAAATGTTAGAACTATGATCAACCACGAGCGAGCCGAGAGAGCGAAGCGAGGCGAGCAATACTTTCAAATTCCAGGCGGTTGACTAAACAGCTAATTTAACCAATTGGCTGCAACATCCATATGACATAGGTGAATACGTCAGTGCAGTTTAGAATACTTAAAAGAATACATTATACATTACATTATTATTATATAAACATGTCTGTGATCGTCTTTGACAAAAGGTAAACGATCCCGATCGCGTGATTTTGCGATAATATTTTATGGCTCTCGTCAACGAATTCTCTCAAATTTACATGAAATGACTGTAAAATTTCGCGAATACTATGGTTAACTTTGGCACAACATTGCATGGCTGAACCTCCACTGATTTATATTCATAAACACTTATATCTGTTTCTTGCAAATTACGTTGATATTCACGCAGAACAAGGCACCAAACTTGGCAAATCTCAAAGAAAAAATTAGAAAAGTTTGCGAAGTTGAAACGAATTTAATCCGTTCATCACGTTTTAGTGCCACGATGTTCAAAGCCGAAGTTTTCATGAGCTCGTCATTTTTGGTCAGGTTTAATAGTGGTATCACGAAAATCCGTGATTCGATTTATTACCTAATAAGCTAAAACTGCTCTTATATTAGACGGGTTGAGCGCTTCACGGTCGTTTTTTGCACCTTTTTCATGAAGGAAAAACTGACATGAAACTAATGAATAGTAAACAGTTCGCTGGTTATAGGTACTGCAGCGTAGGTCGAAGTTTGTAATTAAACCGGAACAGCGGCTCATGTTCAGAACTTCATAATTTATTTGTGATGATACCATGAAGTGCATTAGTGCAGCATGTAATTTGGTGCTCTCGTGAAACCACGAGGCTTACCCGGTTAGCGTCCATACTGCTGACTACAATGATTAAAGATTTACACTCTTCAAACTTTGACAGTAGTCTCTATGTCATATTTCTTCGCTCGAAGAGGCGATCGCGTATTTGCAATGTCTCCTTGAAACTATAAAAGATAATAAACATTTTATTAGGCATGAAGCCTTCACGCACAACTACCAGGTGTTATAAAGGTGACGGGGTGCTTTGCTGACGCATTTCAACAGTGAAAACTACACAATTATACTCAAGTGTTATGGTGGAAGACTATCTAAGACGCCAGTGACTTATGTAAGATTATTCCAATCGACGTGACTCACTACTTAGTGACTTTATTGCGACCGCATACGGTTCATATTACAGCCAAAATACGTGAACGACTGTCAGATCGATTATAGGCGTTACGAGGTTTATGTACAATCGATAAGTAGACATTCAACCTTAGAGAAGTACCTACGTAGGTAGGTATATATACATGTATATAGATGTAAGTGTACAATACGAGTCAAGGAGAATTTCCTATTACAACAATCTTGATACCTATCTTGTGTGGTAAAATGACACGTGCCTAGACGCTTGCCAACAAATAAATTGTAAGCACTGACTATTAATAATAACATCAATCATTTTTAGTTTCCGAATCAATAATAGTTTTTCAGCCAACTAATTCGACCAACCTTCAGGGTAAGACAACGACCTCTTCTTGACAATTAATCTTACGGTCATTTAACTGTGTATTCACGACTACACATCGGGATATTTCCAGTATAAGCTGACTTCTCATTGTATGAGAAGCCAATGTGAGGTCAGTTTAAACTGGAAATACATAACTTGATGCGTCGTCGTGTGTACTATCTACCCAAATACTTAAATGACACAAACCGCAATTAGCTCATGAGCCACCTTGTTGCGTCTGGCATACGTCTGTAAATTAAAATTTTAAACAAAAGGGACACTTATTTTATTTTATATACGTCATAGGCACGACTATTCGAAGTCGCATAAACAAAACGATGAGTATACAATGAAGTATTTTCTCGAGCATTTCCATGGAATGTAACCCTCTTATGAATGGTACGCACGGCAATACATCAGGGGCCTTATTCTGCTATTACATTGGTTATCATTGATCTCATAATAGTTGATTTTGAAAATTTTTGTATGTAGTAGATTACAAAGCTTGTCGAAATAAACCGTTTTGTGATCAATGGCATTGTCATTGTACACTATTGTAATAGCAGAATAAGGCCCCTGGTAACCAGTATAAGCTGATTGGTGATTGTACAAAAAGCCAATACAATGCGAGGTCAGCTAAAACTGGAAATGCAAAAGCTTGATGTATAGCCGAGTGTACAATCAATACAGGCACAAGCTCAGTTTCCAAAAGTATAATTTCCATGTAATGTAACGTTACTGCGAACGCTTGACACGAGCATTTACCTATAACATTTATTACTACCTTGCGTTCATTAACTGGCCTGTTGGTCTAGTGGTTGGTGACCCTGACTGCTATACCGGAGGTTGTGGGCTCGATTCCCACCCAGGACAAACGTTCGTGTCATGAGCACGATCATTTGTTCTGTGTCTGGGTATAATTTATCTATAATATGTATGTATTTAGAAATATATAAGTATGTTTATCAGTTGTCTAGTACTCGTAACACAAGCTCTACTTAGTATGAGACTAGATGGCGCTGTGTGAAAGTTGTGGAATATTACTATTATTTATTATTGTTGATGATTGTGCGTTTTTGACCGCTCGTGCCTTTGCTCGATTAATCGTCACTCCAATACTCGTTGTCTTTTAAAAATAAGGTTGTAACAAAACATCGAGCGCGGTTGTGTTCGAAGTGCGGTTCGATAAAATTTAAAAACGCAGAACACTCAATCTTCTATTAATAATAAGTAAATACTCTAATCTATACTCACCTAAATGTAAAACTAATAACTATAATATGGTTGTAATGACTGCTCTATTGCTTAAGTGCTCCAGTGACCTTTAAAATCCTATTGTCTTGAGAGCACTTGTGACTAATCCCAATGATAGATTACGGTCATGTTGTTACGAGTATAATATCAATGAGTTTTGAATGAATCATTTTCCTGGACCTTTTAAGGACCGGAAGGACGTACAATGATCTATAAGGCTTATTCTTAACACGAGTAAAGTTTGTGAATCACCTAATACAAGTTTCGTTCTGTTAATAGTAGAGCAAGTTTCGAACTAATATGTAAATATGTAGGTATTTACATTTTAAATAAGTGACAATTAAACTAAGGGGTTTTTTTGTTTATTCTCAAAACTCTGTTTTATATTTTGCTTTTTATTTTGATTTTGTATACAAATGCTGTGTTACGGGTTTGCGAAGAATCCAACAACATTTAATCTTTTTTATTCGTGTCATCGTGTTTAATAATCTGCAAATAAAAAACCTGAACAATAGAAAAGATGCCTGAATACATGATTAAATGCCTGAGTAAATGAATACAGCGCTAATTATAGCTATGGCTTTAATAAAATAATCACTACGTGAATAAAGAGTTATAGGCAAAATTCCACAAAACAATTTAGTTCGGAAACTCTATAAATTGTACAATGAAGCTAATGACGACTGTGACACAAATAAACTACAAAATGTACTATTTTCCATAACTAGGTTCAGCGTCATAGCTAAAGAATCTATTAATAAAAATATTCTTCTTATAAACAAACTCCAGTTATTTTGGACATTTCCCTTAACTCATGACGTCATTCAAATCTATCAAAGATGATACGAGTTTGATGAGTTTCAAAAATATGTAAAAGAAGAGACCTTTGAACCAGAAATAGTTTAAGTAAATAGACACTTCATTAGTCAGTTACAATCATCAAAGGTGTTTGTGCATTTGTTATGATGTTTGTAAGTGTAATCAAACACCCACCATACATCTCCATACCTACAGCTACGGGAAAAATCCTAGATTGAGGAAATGTTTTTCATCAAATAGAAACAATAAGAAAAACTTGGTTTTTACAAAGTTGGCTTGATTTAGAAGAAAACGGTGCAATCGTGATTACTAAATCAGTTGTTGACCTAGACTAATTAACGCATAAAACAAGCTCTTGGAATACAAAATGTACTTAGATTACAACGTCAAATATCATTACAAGATTATCCTGAGGCAATTACTTGAAAATTACATCTACGTACTCAACAAATGGAAATATCTGGAACAGATACAAAGACAGTAAATGCAAAAAAAATATGAAAAATGGTTGTTCCACAATACTTTAACAGCCCACTGGAAACGCAATATTTTTATACTTTATATTCACTGCGCTCAAAATAAATGCTGAGCTGTAAAAAATATTGTTATCCACGCAATATAATCCTCGAGCCAAATGCTCGTAAATAAACTATCTTCGGTATTGGATAGCATCATCATCGCCACGCAGTGTACACGTGGTGAGCCGGTAGATGCCAAGTGATTGGCCATGCCGGCCGGCCGGGCCTTGCCATCACTCCGGTACTCTGTCACTCCGGCACTCCCATGGGAGTTGCCTGCGCTGGGAGGGCCCGACCTTGGTAGGTAGGTACTGGTGATTATACTTTCTCACCTACCCACTGAGTACTATTACCCTTTGTTGTTTTACATGAAGGTGACCCGACCTTAAATGACGTATGACGCGCGGTCTTTACGTACTGCAGGTACCTACTGTGTAATACGTTAGCATACGTGTTTGCTTGCTCAATATTATATTAACTTAACTAAATAACCCTTTTTTTTCGTGGATGGGAAATCATCAAATGACCTCTCCCGCTCTGGGCGGAGCGGAAGGGCGTGTCAGACTTTTACTGACTAAAACCCACCCATGTTCCTTCACCTGCCTATGCGCCCCAGGGACCCC
>VKGM01005924.1:5825-17424 GCA_007844875.1 Busseola fusca | reverse complement strand
CCACTATTATTTACAATACAGTCAAGTAGACCCAACAACATTACCCCATACTTTTTAAATACTCCCACAACTCTATGAAATCGGTTTTTAGTTGTAGTATTTACCTCTCATCCTATGACTCCCTCCTGGCCCTGCTGCACTCATTTATCCCCACATATTAATTATAATTCTACCTGAGTCTGTATTAGGGATAACGTTATTATTACACCAGCGAGTATTATCCTTGCGCTATAAACGAAGCCTATCCTTTTGGCTAGATTTAATTTGTTTTTTCATCAGAAAATATGGTATAATATAGTATTCCAGTTAATATTTGCCTGCATTTTGAGAATAAAATATACTATCGCTATCTTTAAATATGATGACGATCTATGGGCCAAACTTACAACCCAATGGGTTCCTCTTAATGGCAAACGACATCGCGGCAGGACCAGCCGGAGATGGCGGGATGAGCTGGACTCCTTCAACAGCAACTGGTGCTCAGAGGCTTTAAACAGAGAGAAGTGGAAGGAGAGTAGAGAGGCCTTCGCCCTGCAGTGGGACATTACGGGCTTTTAATAATAATAATAATCTTTAAATCACACGTCACTAACCAACAACTACAACCATTTAGTAACTATTCTTAACTCATGTCTACCTCACAGAAGTCTCCCGCTCTGGGCGGAGCGGAAGGGCGTGTCAGACTTTTACTGACTAATACCCACCCCTGTTCCTTCACCTGCCTATGCGCCCCAGGGACCCCGGTTACTCTTTTTCATACGCTCCACGGCTCAGTGATTCACATATAACTGATACACGCGTCTAACCGTTAGGTCATCTTGACTCATATCATAAAATTTGAAATTATGAACTACAATCACTTGTTGTGACAATGATACATGTGTATTTCCTTGAAACTAGAAGGACGTAAGTAATATTAAACGTAAAGCCATTGCTTTGTGAGATTGCCTATGGACTTTTAGTCGACATTGTTACTATGTGAAGCTGTAAAATTTAAACAATATTCAAATAATCTAAACCCCTTTTGAAGTATCCATGTCAGAATAATTCTTCAATTTCCGATGAAGCCACTGCGAAGACATTTTTTCGTGTATTTTCACCTCGTAAATCCTAAATTTCAAAAGTTAATTTAATTCAGGACAATAATTAATCGATACATTAATGTTACATAAAAAGAAATCTTTGTGAATGGTATGGAAAGATCGGTGCGTTTGTTCATACATATTACAACTGAATAAAACATGAACGGAAAATTATTCAGCACGAGATGTCCACTAAACATCGAAACCCGAGACCAAAGAATTCGTATCTTTAATTTAGTATAAAATCTTGATAAAATGAAATAACATTCCATGATGTGAAGGTAGAACCTTGAACCTCCTCATAAATTTAATTATAGGTAAAAGCTCATTCAATAGTTTTTCAGCGCAACCTTTTTAGTGCTTACATCGGAAATCAGCAGTTACAAATATGGCTTATTTCAATTCAATTCTCGAAATAGTGTTACAAAAACCATTTATCGTTTTTGGAAACAAAAACTAAAAGACTTGAAAAGTTGGTCATTCCCAAAAGATCCCTTTTGCGGTCGGTCGTACGCGGCTTCTATTGAGTATATTTTTTGTGAGATTTGAAGATGTTGTTGGGTGTTTGTAAGCAATATGTGAGGTAGGTAGTAGAAGCCGTTCACCCTGCAGCGTGCTCGTGTCTGTTGGGAACGTTCGTGCTCCTCGCTGCGCGCTGCGCTGCCGCCGCGCCAACAAGTGACACAATTTGGGTTGGGGTAAAGCGGCCGGCGCTTTCGGGCGGTGTACACGTTTCGTTAGCTTCTCTATTTTAAAAACTACTTGCTTGACGATATCCGGGAAGGGACCGACCGCATCACCGCGGCGTCGACTCTACACCACTGTCACTCATTTTCGATGCAGTCGACCTGCGTACGCGTCGTTGGTCGCTTCGCGCGCACGCGCGTCCGCCTTTATGCACTTAATACATTTTATAGTTAATAAGTTTTAAACGTGTAAAGGTAAATGAACTTATCATAAACAAAGTGCCTTTTTTCAATCAGAGGATGTATGTTACGAAGAGGTGATATTAGTGGTGCCAGTTCATAATTTTTAGTTACCATGACCGGGAGGAAAGGCGGAAATGCAGTTCCCTCTTCAAGTAAGTAGATACATTTGTATTTTTTTTTAAATATGTTTTTATTTGTTTTGATGTTTACGCCAATTTTAGATAAAACGGAAAATATAGCGGGAACACAATCAAGTCACGTCAAAAAGCTGTTTCATGTGTTGGAACTTGACATGGCCCTTATCGAACGGATGTGTTGTACGCAGTGCCCAGGGAGGCAATCACAAACAGTTCATCATTGAAATTATTCAAATTGAGGTTAATAGAGTCTCGTTTTACTGATGTCACACATATGTGTGCCATGTTTACTGGGTATCAAGTTGATCAACAACAAGATATACTAATTATAAATTCGTACTTCCTAATTAGAGAATGTCTTGTATGGTATGACGTCACGTTATGCGCAATAATTTGTATTTTTTCTTGATACAATCATTTGTATTTATTTTAAGGACTACAGATTCTAAAAACATAACTCTTGAATCCAGTTTTAAATGAATCAAAAACGTAGTGCGTATATTCATGAATGGAAGCACCAGCAGTCCTTGTATAACATGAGTATCAAGTATTGAATTGGAAACATGTGACGTGAACATTTTATCAAACAAGGTCTACGCATCGAGCAGTTAATTGTTTACTATTCCTACGATACCGTTTTAGTTGCTCGCATGCGTGCTGCCTGTGACTTGGCGCCGCTGCTGCGCTGTTTTCGACTCTAACAACACTCTTATAAGTTTTATACTACTAAAATACTTTCTATTTATATTTATCTGTGTAAGTGATAAAAGCTTGAATGTGTTTAGGTAAGCCGACTGCATTTTAGAAGGACCTTAATCTCGCTCCCCACTACTCTTGCACTACATGTTTTTGTCGTCGACATACCAGAGTTGTAGTGAAGAACGAACTATCGATATTTTTATGCTGATTACAATATTGTTTACATTCTTACTCAACAACATTATACGGACCGAGGTGTTGTAGTACATCCTCAATATGCGTGAACCTTTTGGGCTTGTATCTTCTACGTTTTGCGTCGTAGTAGTTCGAAACAGGAAATTGTTTTTTTAATAGAAAACGTTACAAAAATTTGCTTGATCTGTTATATTAATAAAATTCGTTCGTGCAATTCATATACACAAACATAGTGAGAGAATTCTTTGAAACAAGAATTATCATAGAGAGTTATTGAAGTACCATCCGGAATTTTTAGAAAGTCGATGTAAAGTGAGGTGACGTCCCTACGGTAGGGTCCGAGTTCGTAACCAGTCAATTAAATCCGAATGGTGGTACATTCGGCTGTCTCTTTCCCTCCTAGTTCAAGATACCCAAGCACAAGCGCCACTTGACGATGATTCACGTTCAAATTCCGTACCTACGATTGATAACAGCAAAAAGTGGTGAATGGCACAATGTTTTAGGTCATTTCATTTGCTTGTTGGACATGCGTCCTACAATCATATTGGTATGTGTTTTGTTTACAACACGTGCGACTCGTTTCATTCATTAATGAATGAGCATTTGAACTATGATAAATATGTATGTACATATTTATATCCTAAATATGTATAACCTACATCAACTTTGTGTGATTGAGGCGACACTACACTATTAACATTTTTAAATATTAAAAACAATAACAAAATAACTGTGAATAAGGTCGATTTGAAATAGACATAACTTTTTATAAATAATTGTTTGGTCGATGTTCGTGACGTAGTGTAGTACCATTTAATTAAAATATCACGGTTTGTTATCGATAGGCGTTTAATTATTTGGAGAAAGACATTTGCTTAAATTAAACTACATATAATAAACAGTGATATATAAACGTAAGTGTCGGCTTCGTCCCACGCGCGGCAGCATTCGTTGCATCACTTGCATCTGATCGCTGATGTGTCGCTCTCCGCGTGTGATATAAATCATCGCCCGCATCCCAGCGCACTGTCAGCACCATATAATAAGCTCACTGGAATAAATATTATACTATCCTATAGCTATACCTTATAATCCTTAGCACCATATCCCCAAAAAAGCTCTCATAAACTTTGTGGTGCGCTTTCAAACCAGATCCCACTTTTACACATTTCTGAGATTTTTTATAAAAGACAAGACGATTGTGCTCATATGAAAATACCATTGAGAAATATAATGTTAAATATGCAATACTCATAGAGACTGAGACAGCAGATGCGAGAGTCAACACGTGTTCGTTTATTGACTAAGCTTCATTTTCATTCATGGAAGTGATCCTTTACCTCGTGACATAGATTGATGAAAAGGTTTTTTAAAACATGTCTTCTTCTAACGTCGACGATTGCAGATGTGAGCAACATTGGTGAAAAGTCATCTAGAAAATCTAGGTTTTTATTAAATAAACTTCTTGCACCCGCCCCACGTGAGCCTAAATGACAAAGTCCTATACGTAAATTAACGTACCAAGACATCAGGGTGCGTGCGAGCAGCAAATGTTCCACTCAAAATATGCGTAGAACTTCCCCTTCCTGCTTTTAAAATACCACGAGCTTAAATTTAAATTCCAGTTTAAAAATAGTGCACCTAATCGCTTTAGGAACTGACAATAAACCAGAAACGTCACGATTTCTGTCTCGTGTTTTGTTATTAACGCGGAGAAGCTAAACATTTTTGTTATATTTAGTTGGAACTGGGACATTTTAATCTGCACCACAACAGTTTGTTGCACAACAGTTGTGGTAATTTGATACGAAGTAGAAAAGGCAAAGTAATGGTTAAATATTTGAAAAAGCGCGTCAGTGTTTCATTAGACGAATACCGTGTAATGCATCTGTTGCATAGAAATTCCGGCGCATGTTGAGGTGTAGCGTGGAATGTGCGTAGTTGCGGGGTGAGCGCGGGCGCGGGCGGCGCGCGCGCACCATGCTGAGTAAACAAAACTACAAAACAGGCACATAGTACAGCAGTCGGATGCGCCGGAGTGCTACCTCACTCGGCACATATACGTACATAAATAACGTCCTGCTACCGCACTAGCGCACTAATACCATGTATTGTAATGAGCGAACACCCCGATACACTTTAATCCGACACGATAACAAGCTTTAAGCACCGTGTTATTAATAAATGCGTAGTAAGCTTATGCCAAGCG
Source organism: Busseola fusca (assembly GCA_007844875.1). NCBI lineage: Eukaryota > Metazoa > Arthropoda > Insecta > Lepidoptera > Noctuidae > Busseola > Busseola fusca. Next base: position 12,170 of record VKGM01005924.1, on the reverse strand, counting down.
TAAACCTCAAAAAAAGCTCATCTGAAGTTTGTACTGATTGTCACTTTATTTCGCGTTTCTATTAATAAAGGACGCTTCAGTTAAAGCCAACTGACAACATAAAATATAGGAAACTGATAAAGTATTAAAATCTCTTAAGGCTCTGACCGTATACAATAGTTTAATTTCAGGGATATAATCCAAATTGGATTGATGGTGTAGCCTTAAAATCATAACAAACAGAGTAACTCATTTACGTATTTGTATGAATGAACAAACAACGAGGTCTCTACTTTCACTGGTTGTAAGCTTTTCAAAATGTTTTCAAGTTATTAATGAAAATTATAAGTTCTCTAAAGAATAGGTACCTACTATAGTTATCGCTCAAAATCTCTAAGGATTAACCTGTTCTTATGTAAACACTGAGTTCACTTTAACAAAACATTTAAATACTAAGAAAACAAGTCTCTACAAAGAAAAAACATATTTTTTGTAACGGCAAACAGTTAAGATACAAGTTGATTTTGGTATACATATAAAAACTAAGCCTCCGATAGACTTTAGTTACATGAAAATGTTCAAATGGATCCCACGTTATTTAGAAACAAGTCTAAAAGCTTTCTCATTAATATGGGATAGGGAATAATAAATATTGAGTATGGTGAGCAAGGTAGTGCGGCGGCGACGAGGCCGGCTAGGTGCAGTGTTACGGTAATGAATGAAAAAGGTACCACAAACTTAACCTAAATTCCGAACATTCTTCCAGTCCCCACCGCCCGTCGCCTCGCCACGTGTGCTGCGACCACGCTTTTACCGCTGCCGCCGCCCGAAATAATATGCTTAGCTTACATACCAACACATGGAAATGTATATCGAATTAGCAAACCCACCAATAAATTCTCATATAACTAACATTTGAGTAAGCCTCCGCGATACTAACGCTCGATTGATGAGAGAGCGTCGTGAGAACTTTTAGCTTGTTTTATTTAAATGTCGGTTTGTTATGGTCTAGATTGGACTCACTTTATACATATTTATATCACTCGACCGCTTATAAAATACTTTAGCTATTTTGTTTATTATAATTCTAGATAATAAATTGAAGATATTATTTTAATTAAAATAAATTGCAAAAATAAATTACTTAACATTATGGGAAATTATAGCCATGTTTTGAATGATGAACAAAAAATACAAGTTGGTATTTGGAGATAAGTCATTCACTACGGAGAAATAAAAACTACTTGGTGCTAATCAGTGAGTATGAGAATCGGTGTTTGTCATCTAAAGTATTTCCGGATTTTTCTAGTAAACTTGTTAGTCACTACTTACTTATATTTTTTTCAAAGGAGTAACATTACATTGACATTAGTCATCGCTACATTATTGATGTTTTCTAAAGCTAATTTACTACCGCCATTCAAAGTTATACTCTCTTATAATTTGGTTGAAACTTAATATGCTTAAATACATATTGAATTAATAGCTATAGTGTAAAAGGAGTTGTCTTTTATTTCATTCCGTTCCCACGTTATTTGTTGTCTCGGTGCCCGATAAGGGGAACAGTATATACCCTTTCTTCGTCCAGTATACGATTGTCGGCCCTTATTTATTGCTAATAGATTTCCGAACGTTAAAATGTCTATGCATGCGTTTAGAAGAAAGGGATTACGACCCACTTAATGCAATTTAATTATCAGTGAATACTTTATGACTTTTCTATTTAATACGAGTAAAAACACGTTAATGCGATGCTGGTATTACTTATTTTTGTTTTCCTATAAAGTTTATTGATAAAAGTATGATAGATATATCATCCGGATACAACATGTTGTCGTACTATTGGAATACTAGCGATTGTAACTTCGTCAACTACATTCTTTTATAAGTATTGTCTTTAATTAGATAGCCGTTAATTAAAGCAAACAAGTAAAAGCATGTTAATTTCGGTCGCCGTAAAAGCTTTGTACCGGAAACACAGGCTGGTGTAAAGGAACTAAGTTGTAAAAAAAACTCAATTGGATAGTAGATTCCGTAACAGGTAAGAGGGGAGCGTTGCGCGGGCGCACGGCGGGCGCGGCGCTGGTGGAGCGCTACTTACAAACTGAACTGTATATTATTTGCAGGTGCAGCGGGCGCGAGCGGCAGCGCCGTCACAGGGGTGACGCGCCGCGGACGATGTAAGTGGTTCAACGTCGCGAAGGGCTGGGGGTTCATTACCCCTGACGATGGCGGGCAAGATGTTTTTGTGCACCAGGTGATTGTTATCATTTTATTCCACGAAGCACGCACGCAACGAACACAATTTAAAAATTAGGTGTGACGCAAAATGTTAGACGCATACCTACGTAGTTGTTTGAATCGCTCCGTTCTCTACAATAGTTAAAATAGGAAAATCAATCCTTTGAAAAAAATATTGTGGCGTATCTAGCGGTTGACCCGATAGTGCGCTTATTTGTTTGCTCGGCTTATCAAGGCCGGATGTTTTTTCTATACATTTGCGCCACGAAACTTGTACTTCGTTCGGCTGCAGCGACGCTAGCGGTAAAACTTATATTAGGTCAAGACTATGTTACTGGATGGCGATAACGTTGATTTTTTTCTCATAAGCGATAAGAAAATTTATAGCCCATTGAAGGGACCCACAGTTAATAATAATAGTTAGCATGAAATTGTTATTTTTATACTGAACTAGCGAGCGCCTCATGCGCTGCTGTCGTACGCACTAATATTATAAATTATTACAACTTTGTGACTGCTCCACCAATATTATTTACTTTTAAAATTCTCAACACATTTTTGCATTTGTGGTTGTGGGTGGACACTTGAAACCCGATTATGAAGCACAAAAATTAGAAAACGTTAATTATGGCAATTAAATACTGACGATTTTCCACGAAACGTACTGATTCCAGTTCTTTTCTTTTTTTTTCGTTGCGTGATTTCTATCATAGCTTTTATTGTCAAAACCAAAGACACCCAAGAAGGTAAACTGACACATTGATTCATATCTTTCCAGAGCGTCATCCAGATGACAGGATTCCGGTCACTAGGAGACGAAGAGGAGGTGGAGTTCGAGTGCAAGGAGTCAGACAAGGGACTGGAGGCGACACGCGTCTCCGGACCCTCGTCTGTGAACTGCCAGGGATCGTCGCGGCGCCCGAACACCAAGAAACGGTTCAGAAAGATACGGTAATCTTCGCTAAGTAGTGTAGGAGGAAGTATCTTAACGCCTGTTTGAATGGACGATACTTCCTAGCTTGCGGTTTGATATTGCTGAACATAGAACCATTTGAAAAGAGTACCAGTAGTAGTAAAGCTTAACATTATTACCAAGATTTGTACGCTGGTTCACGTTTTCCCAAGGTTTCGATAGGAAATGCAATAGTTAGTAGTCGATTATGACCTGGAAAATACACTCTTTAGGCAGTTTTGGTTCTTCGTTGTTTTTGGGATTAGTTATTAACAGAAACAACGTCTGTCTTGTACTCTCTTTATTCTGACACCAAAAATTCAATCTGTGGTCTGTATGGAATTATTTGTAGTCAGCTAAAGCTGGGTACACACGCATGATCTTAGAATCATTCAGACATTCTGCCCGCCAAAGAACATCGATCTTTAGTCACTATTATACTTATAATCTAGGTTCGCACATAACACGACTTTAGGGGTCATTATTACATAGTTTACACAAAACCACTTCTGAATGGTGAGTTCAACAAACAAAAAAAAACTAAATTCTTATAACAACAAAATAGTAGTTAGGTGCAAGTACTTGCACCAATTTCTCAATTTCTTTTGTTTCTTAGATATTCTTTTGACCATCTACTCCAAAAGTCGTTTACAATTTTTGAGTAAGTATCCATCATCATCTATTAATTAACTGCTCACCTACTAAAACATGACCTGGTGTTAAAGGTCATTGAGATTATCACTGAGTAAAGTTATAGGTCATGAATTGTGCTAGAACTGTCGCTATTTCTTCATAAGTAAGTTTATTTACCTTACGTAGATGTGTCTTGGTACGAACGTCAGCTTCCCACAACCCTCCAAAATTTGAAACGTGTAGTGGTGTAAGGTTCCACGTTGTTCGCTGTAACGTAAGTAACTGCTATTTTCTTTGAAAGGGCTGACTTGACACTGTTGAACATTTCTTTGATTTTTTTGTCAGCGCCAATAAAATTTGTGCCGTTATCACTATGTATATAAATCTCGACAGTGGCCTCTTCTCGCAATAATAAAACGCTTGAACGCTGCGATAAAGCCCTTAGCAGGCAAGCCATGAAGCAGTCAAGAAGCATTTAATTGTTTCTAAATGAACCGCTCGTGTTACCGTACAGACAAAAAGTCATATGTCTTTGTATGTCTTAGAAGCTCTACTGAGTGACAGTTTAATATTGACCGGACCACAAGAATCTACGCCAGTAGTAAACAAACGACTCATTCTCTAGAACACTTCTTGACACGTTCTTTTGCTCATATCATCCAATATTTTGTTCTCAAGAGATTTAGCATCACCTGTGGACCTCCGTGTAATATCTTGAGATGAGCCTCGTAAATTATGAGCATGATAATATGATTTTTAGCAGGCAATATTATCGGATGTCTTGTTGTCTTGTATCGTTGCACACATCTGCATATGTTACTCTTAATATCCCCTATAGATCGAAAAATGGAAAAAGAGTTAGGAACAAACTCCTTTCAGATACACATCTTCAAGCCTTTAACCGATTGATCTCAACTGAAAACGCGCATTCTTGAATCAGTTTAACCAATTACATTAAAGTATCATCTAATTCGTTTGCGGTAATAAATTTAGGTAAATTTGGTGTTCGCTTTTAGGTAATTTCAAATACTTTTAATAATCTCGATAATTAAGAAAATTTTAAAAAAAAAACATTGCTCGTTAATATTAAACGAAACCCTTAGACTTGATTTTCTCCTCTTCATGTGTATCTGGAAGTATGACATCGGTATTGACCTTATGTATATTCCTTGCCAGCCATTGAGGTTCTTTTCACCACAATGGATGGGTTATCAATTCTTGGGGTTGTAAGCCTCGTGACGCACAATCGGCCCCACTGTTCGTAATCTAAAATATTTAAAATCGTGGACACCCTATTGCTAATAAATGTCACCCATCGACCTGAACCTCCTTTGAGCCAAGCTAGGACAACAGTCGAATCTTTCCATCCGTATACATCTTACTTTGATATTTCCATTACCTGTGACACTTCAAAAATCAGTTTGTTGACCCACACGACTCTATTCGTAGAATCAAGACTCCCCTATCAATTGGCGCAACTTTAGCCTTTGCAGTGACTAAATGTACATATACAAGAACATTATTTGACGCATCAGTGACGCGTACGTAAGCTGCAGTTGCGTGGGCTGCTTGTGATGCGCCTGAAAACACATGTAATTCCGTTTGAGAGGCTCGCGCGACGTTTAACCATCTTGGTACCGTAAGTTCCTTTAAATCAATTAAATTATTTTTATATGTTAACCACTGCCTAAGCAGATCCTCCGTTAAGCAGTCATCCCATTTAAGGCCTGATTTCCAGTCTCTGTGTAAAGATTTTTCCAACAACATCCGCGGTCGCAATTTTAGCCTAACGGATAATATAATCGTGCTATAACAGACAGTATTTGTCGTTTAGAGACCTAGAGGTTGCTCTTGGTCATCGGATAAGTTGAGGCACGTATTAAAATGGTCAGATTTCCGACACCAACTTACTCCGAAAACCTTCTTAGAATTATTTACCTTAATTGTTGTATTTTGGTCACTATATTGTTCTCCACTCTTGCCTTGATTTAGAAAGGTTTCACTATTACTGTTCCACTTTTGAAGATCAAAACTACCCAATTTCATAATCTCGTTCATCTCATTGTGTATTTGTAATACTTCAGTTATTGTTTCAGCACCTGACACCAAATCATTTATAGAGTAATCTAGTTAAGTTATTTTTGCTGCTGGGTATTTGTTTCTCCAGCTCTGCTGGTCTTTGTAAAGACTTAACCGCTAAGTGCCATACTTACATGTCAAGATGCCGTACCAAACGTTACCCTCACAAGCTTGCAAGTTGTATAGCTTCCGTAGGATTAAATCTCCACACGATTCTTTGAAAATAAGTATCTTCATCAGCTACTCGGACTATTCTATAGGATTTTGTAATATCTGTTACTAGACTTATTTTGTGATTTTCCATCTTATTAAGATATGCCTTAAATCCTGTTTTAACTCCCAACAAGAAGATCATCATTTAATAACACATTATTATTACTCTTGCTGGACGCGTTGAAAACAACTCTTAACCTTTTAGTATATTTATCTACACACGTTTTTTTTTTTTTTTGGGGGTGGGA
>VKGM01005869.1:878-11768 GCA_007844875.1 Busseola fusca | reverse complement strand
CAAATATTATATTCAATCATGTTCTATCTTAGATTTACTATGTTAGGTACTGCTACTAGTCGAGAGGATCCGGCAATTGGGACTCGAGGTGGCCTCGCACAAGTCCGAGGCTATGTGTTTTCATGGCCCTCGGAACGTGCCACCATCGGGTTCCCAAATAACGGTAGAAGGGGTTCAAATCGGCATCGAGTCGACGACGAAGTACCTGGGACTCGTCCTCGACAGCCGGTGGACCTTAGAGGATCACTTCCGATGTTTAGCTCCCCGACTGGACCGGGCCGGGGCCGCCTTCAGGCGGCTCCTTCACAACTTAGGGGGTCCAAACGCCTCCTGTCGGAGGCTCGACGCGGGGGTCGTGCGGTTCATGGCCCTTTACGGGGCGCCGGTGTGGGCACCGTCGGTGAGGCGACGACCAACCCGCCAGCTGATCGCGTCCCAGATGGTCATGGCCGTAAGGATGATCCGGGGATACCACACGGTCTCCGATGAGGCAGCGAGCCTCCTTGCCGGATTACTGCCATGGGATTTGGAGGCCAAAGTCCTCGCCCACACGTGGGAGTGGCGAGCGGAGGCAAAACCAGCCGGGGCACAACTCCGTTGCCACGAGAAATCACGGTACGGCGAACAGAGCTCCGGCGGAACCTCATGGCGACATGGAAAGTGCGATTGTCGCAATCCAGGGCTGGGCACGCGATAATTGCGGCGGTAAGTCCCCTTTTTGAGGCGTGGCTAGAGAGGCGCCACGGCGCCGTTACCTTCCGCCTGACACAGGTCCTCACTGGGCACGGCTGCTTCGGGAGGTTCCTGTTCCGGATAAAGCGGGAGGAAACGCCAGGGTGTCACCACCATGTGGATCACCCTGAGGACATGGTGGAGAATACGGCGGAGGTCTGCCCCGCTTGGGTGGAGCACCGCCGTGTCCTCGTGGCGGCGATAAGCGACGGCGATCTCTCACGGCCGGCCCTGGTCCAGGCTATGGTCTGGAGCGAGAGTGCATGGCATGCCGTCACCTCCTTCTGCGAAGCAGTAATGCTCGCAAAGGAGGAGGCGGAACGCATGAGGAAGAGGCAGTAGCAGCGCCCTCATGACCCTAGCCGTCGCAGGAGACGTCCTGGTCGTCGGGAGATAACAGCGAACTCCCGGCCACCGTAGGCGCGGGCCTGCGGACGGCGAGCAATGGGTAGCTCGCCACCCGGTAAGGACTTGGCCCGGGTCGACGGCGCGTCGTGTTCCGCGCGCGCCTCAAAGAGATGTCAGCACAGCGTGGGGTCCGTAAGGACCGATGCCTGCCCCAGGGCCGTGGGTAGTTCGAAAGTGAAACCGGGATCCCTTGGGCGCATAGGCAGGTGAAGGAACATGGGTGTGTTTTAGTCAGTAGAAGTCTGACACGGCCTTTCGCTCCGCCCAGAGCGGGAGAGGTCATTTGATGATTTCCCACCCACCAAAAAAAATAAAAGGTACTGCTGCTAACATTTAGACTTAATTCAAAGAAATTAAATACGCTTTAGTTTTTCCACCTTCTCATAAATAGCTCCCGAAAACGTAGGTAATGCGCAAGTCTTATAAAAGGTGTTGAGTACCCAAACAAACTAAAATTTTAAATATAGTAGGCACTGCCTTATTATGAAGCTTATAAAATTTGCCAAATGCAATGCCGGCTTTGCAGCGGCAACCGACTAGATTGTATGATGGCTCATTCATAGCGAGCCGAGAGTGAGAAATTAATTTTTTAATAATAAATTGCTCAGGTTTTGTTGCTTACCTATATCCATACAAGCATTTAAATTGTATGGAAATATTCATGAGCCATAAAATCATGACGCATCGTAATTAAATCGGTTTTATAAACTTCCGACGTTCCGTTCAATCAGCTTTCTGTGCATTATTCCCGGCCTTTGTTGTGATTCCAATATTTCTGTGAATCTATGTATGTATAGCTATGAAATTAAACACACGTTGAAAAGGCAAGTACCAGCTTTGGTTTACTTTTTACAATTAACGTTTTAAAATGTTTCCAGATTTTCAAGAAAAGGTGCTAGCAACGCTTTCTCCCTTTGAAAGCGTTGCGTAAAGATTTTTTAGGTCTTTTCATTATACGTCAAGGTGATGTATTCCGTGAGCAATTGCTCGTACCACGTAGGTGAAATATAGTTCTATAAAAGTGCATTAACGAATAATTAGCCTAAAATAATTATTATCGGAAGTCTATGACAAGTGTGTGTTGCCAGTGATGACATACGGGACTGTAACGTGGTCGCTCACAATGGGCCTCATACGAAGGCTCAACGTCACACAAAGGGCGATGGAAAGAGCATGGAGTTCCTCTGCGAGATCGAATCAGGAATGAGGAGATCCGCAGAAGGACCAAAGTCACCGACATAGCTTTTAGAGTCGCTAAACTTAAGTGGCAGTGGGCGGGGCACATTGCACGTAGAGCCGATGGCCGATGGGGCAGTAAGGTTCTGGAGTGGCGGTCACGTACCGGAAGATGCAGCGTAGGCAGGCCCCCAACAAGGTGGACCAATGACCTGGTGAGGGTCGCGGGAAGCCGATGGATGCGGGCAGCGCAAAACCGGGCGTTGTGGAAAGCCTTGGAGGAGGCCTTTGTCTAGCAGTGGACATATAGAGAGATAGGCTGAGAAGAAGAAGAAGATTATCGGAAATAGATCGATCAACATAAAGCTATCTATAATGACGTCACTCTGACATAGATATAACAAGCTGCACTCGTGTTGTAACGATATGTCGAGGACGTGCGTGGAATAAATTTTTGTTCATAGAAACCATTTTCAATTTCACGGCTCAATCTTTGTGTGCTCGGGGTGAATATGTAAAAGGGCATTCGTTGATGTCAACAAAGTGTAATGGTTTCGTGCTAGCGCGCGCTTGATCTATGAGTTAGAATCCAGACCGATTCTAAATTGGAAAAAATATTATACCACCTGCCTATTCAGGGCACACACGACCGTTTTATTGAATTCAACGTTTGTCCCTGTTTGTTTGAACTCCATGTAGAAATCCTTGTACTGGAAAACAAAAACATACGAAATATTTAACACCCCTAGTAATTAATTTTACAAGTTCCACTTGACGTCTTTACTCCTTTCTCAATTTACTAGGTGTTGATAGATACGCTAGGGTATTTTCATCGATCAATGTCTTGTAACTATTGCTCCGAAACGTTAATTGTTGATCTTATCCGGAATTTCCCGTTTTATTCGTATATTTAGTGTTTATAACGGCGTCATAATGTTTTGTGATTTTGTTTGTGTCATTTAAGTGAAAAATTGCCCATACAAGTGTCAAGAAAAACGGGAATAAGTAGGTAGTGGAAGACGGCGGCAGTATGGGCAGGGAGCGACTTTTGACAAATTATTTAAGAACGTGTGTTAGGGGACGTGGGCTATTATACGCATGATTGATAGTGTTGATAGCAAGCCGACAAACGTTTCCTTTTTAATCTTTTCTCGAGTTTAACATAGATCTTTTGTTAAAGAATGATTGCCTTTTGTATAGCGTGGCGTTAACATATTGTTTATTATCACTTTGATATTTTGTTCGCGTTACAGGGCTGGCAGGGCGCCAAGTGACACCAACACAAAATGTGGGCTGTTTTAGAAACCGCGTACACTAATAATTTGGAGATCATACTACCGCACAAATGATTACTTATTGGAGTAGGTACCATAATGGATCGGGTCGTTATATTCATTGATTTAAAATTAGTTAAGATAAAGTTTGTTTTAAAAAGGTTTAGATGTATGAGAGCAGAAAATCGTAATGCCTATAAGATAACGGGATCATTGGTGACTATCACACACAGCTAAAGACGTAGGTATACAGATGACTAGATATCTATACCCGACAGTGCATTTCATGAATGCACCTTTATTGGAGGCTCGAAAGTCTAGAGTACACAGTCCTCGCAATTTCGAGGCCTATGGATGGCGTGTGAGAAACCTAAAGCATACTGCAGTTGTTTGTTCCAATTCCTAATAGGTACTCGCACGCATCTAAATGTTAAAGTAAAGTAAGTATTTTAAACTAGCTGCGCCCCGCGGTTTCACCCGCATAAGTTTCGAATCTTTAGGAATATCGAAACAAAAAGTATCCTATGTGTTATTTATGGTTATAAACCATCAGTGCGCCAAATTTCATCCAAATCCATTTAGTAGTTTTTGCGTGAAATAGTAACAAACATCCATACAAACTTTCACGTTTATAATATTATTAGGAAGGATAGTAGGATAGGATAGGAAAGGATAGGAATAGTAGAATAAAATAGGATAGAAGGATAGGATAGTAGGATAGGATAGGAATAGTAGGATAGGATATGAAATGTACATCTGTCTGTCTGCTTCCATAACATACATTTCTTCACCTTAATTGCTGGATGGATTTCAATAAAATTTGGTGATTATATACACAGGTAAACTATGCCGTGGGCAAAAGCTAGTCTGAAATAAACCAGTTTCATATTATTTTATCCACCGTATAATAATTGTTTTTACAGAGAAGATAATTATTACAATTACTCTTTTGTTAATTATCGAAAACAAACTCTTAAAATAAACAAGAAATATGGAAATGTTTAAAGTTAAATATTTATTTACATATTAATTTCCTGTTTAATGAATATTGGTATTTCCAAAAAAAACATGCAGGTAAAATGTCGGTACCTACGTATGTATTTAGTAAAGTATTTATGAATGAAATATTGGAATCATTCGTTATAAGCGGTGTGCTGTGGAATGTAAACAAGGGCGCACTTACATGGGCTTCGTACATAAAGCTTATTCATTTTATATGGGGATATCCATCATGTTTATATCGGACCCCGGTGTGACAGCTCGTAGAGGTTGTCGGCGATATTAGGCGGAATTAACAACAGTTTGTGATACTTTGACGCGGAATAATGTCGGAAATCATTCAATATGTACATTTTTTTATGAGTAAACGCGTATTTTGAATCGAAAATAACTCGGATATAAATGATACGGAACCTTTTTTAATGACATTAATACGCTTCAAAAGCTTTTACTGCTGCAATTTTCAGTACATTTTCTCATTGTTTATTTTCATTATTTGTAGTAATAATAATTTGGTGGTATACTTGTTTACAGAGGGCGTTAGTGTGCACGTGGGCCGGTGGCCGGTGGGCACTACAGGTAGCGTCTACGTCGGAGAGCCGCGGCCCCGGGGGAAATCAACACAACAATTACAGCGTAGACCTACTTCCAATAACACCCGCCAAACCTTTAAAAACTGAACGACGTGCTCCTATTACAATCACGCGAAATGTTGCTTTGTTCCACACAAATCGATGCTGCACTACATTGCGAAAGCTACGTAAATGATTCTTATCTCGAAATGAAAGGTATTATGTATTTACGACGCTGCTCAGTTCTGTAAGTCGGTTTGTGATAATACTATGAATATTCAGAGGCTTCGGTCGTCCCTGAGGATGGAACCCTTCCAAGCATAAGAGAGGAAATGCGGATGGTGAGTTCCAAAACAATATGATATTATCGCGGCGTTTAGGCGGTCCTAATAAGATTTACCTCAATATTAATGCGCATCGCGGCGTCCATTATTTAGAGGTATTATCTAAACACGGACGGTATATTCCGTCACTTTCATTTTCAGCATTTAATAATAGGCATTGACGCGCCGAGGGTTGGCAAGTGGTCTTTAACAAACTATTATACTGTCTACGAGTGTTTGAATGTGATATATTCGGTTTTATGGTAACAAAAGAACAACCCTAGTATTACAGAACAATCGTGTCCTCCAACCTTTAGCTCCATAAAAGAGTGGAATGATTAATTGTTTCTCCGACCTCTTCAAAACACCGCCTTATTCTTTTAAAGACTTCCGTTATTTTCCGACTCGATGACGGCGAGACGGTGATTTTCGACTATAAATTAATATTAAATTACGGATTAGGAGCGAAAATATTTTCAGCTGTTGTTTTTCTATCTACGAAGCTTATAAAATATTATTTCAGAATTTAAAAAGGTATTAAAATGGAACGTTCTATTTTGGTATGTTCCTTATTTGTTTTACGAATTATAGAAATGCTTAAATCTTATAGAAGGGAGTGAAAGTAAATTGAAATACGATATACATATACGTATATTGAAATACAAATTAGGCCCATGATTCATATGAAGTTGTGATGGGTCAATGGCACGCATGCTACTTGCATACATTTGTGCAAGCTACTTACAGGAATGTGTATTGCAGGAATTAGGTTCAACATTACAGAACATGCTCACCTTCCTCAGTATCTGCACGTGCACATGTCACCAATTATTGTTTTTGGTTAGCGATCTTGTCGTGTTGCGGAGCGGTCAAGCAGACGCGTGAATTCAATCTATCGGCTCACGCGCCACGTAGCGTCGCGCCGGCCGGCGTCGGGCGGCGCTTTGAACAGGGCCACTAAAAGCGATTCGCCGTAAACAAGAATTAACGCGAAACCTGCATCGACCACTGCACTCTCCTTTATGGTGACATGATAAAAGCTCTTCGTTTTGAGAGCTAACGTACGTTATACTACTGAAGTATGTGTGGTTTATCCAATAAAAATCTTGAACTGTATAAAAACTTCAATGAAATACTGGCATTAAGAGTCGGGCTAGTCCAAATGCACTAGCTCTATAATACAAGTACTATTGCCTGTCAATTTATAGTAAAATAAGCTTTATTTAATCAAAAACTAATATTAATCTTCATAGAAATCTTCATAAGAAACTTGTTTTGTTAAAGATAATTTTGTTTGCCATTTAGTATCGAATTATACAGGGTGTAATGAAAATATACATATATACCCATACATATGAAGGGCACGGCTTCTTTGGATGATTACCAAAGGCGCACTGCCTTTTTTTGTGGATATCATCGAATGACCTTTTACGCTCTGGGCGTATAGGAAGGGCGTGTCAGACTTGTACTGACCAAAACCCACCCATGTTCCTTCACTCGCCTATGCGCCAGGGGCCACGGTATCTCTTTCGAATAACCCGCGGCCATGGCAGGCATCGGTCCTTATGGACCCCGACACGCTGAGCTGTCATCTCTTAGAGACGCGCGTGGAACACGACGCGCCGTCGACTCGGGCCTGGTCCTTACCGGACGGCAAGCTATGGGTAGCTCGCCGCCCGCAAGCCCACGCCTACGGTGGCTGGGAAGTCGCCCGGGCTTTGTTATGTATATACCCATTTCGTTACAGCCTGTATAACAACTTACTTCCCCGAAATAAGCACGATTTCTGGAAAGAAAAAGCCTCGAAATAAAAAATAGTGCTCTGTATGATCTCTTCTGTCCACTAAAATGAGAAAAATGTTTAATATACGTACGTCTATATCGAAACGACCCATCGATACTCGTAAAGAGGAATTAGTGTAGCTCTGTGTTTACCGCACACCCTTTTATCGGCGGACGATAACACCATCCTCGGTACCTATGGTTTGATAATGGCTGAAGTATTTTGTTTTTTTAGAGTGTGATGAAAGAGCATGGTGCTGGATTTATTAGTGTGGTAAGAAAGTCTTAAGTTAAGCTATTAAAAAGATTTAATTAAGCAAAGAAAGTCTTTATTTTAGTCAGTATCTAGAAGATAGAGAGAGAAGATGGTGGACAGATGAAAAGAAATTCAGAAATGCAAATGTGGCTAAAGCAAACTAACACAAACATAAAACACACATTGGCCCCGATTCCCTTGTTCACAAACTAAACTAAATTTATGTTGAGTGCCTCTTATTCTTTATATTTCATTAAGAAAAGGACAGAAGATAAATATTAGTTTAGTGCTGTCAAATTAGTGATCGCCTGACGTAAATTGACGTATTTTTGGTCGCCATGTTTTTAATCACGTTTAACCTGTCTATGGAATACCTTAATTTGACAGGACTAAACTAATATTGTATCTTCTGTCCTTTTCATAATGAAATAGAAAGAAAAAGATGCACTGAACTTAAATTTAGTTTAGTTTGTGAACAAGAGAATCGGCGCCATTGTCGCGTTCCAGCGTGCAAGTGAGTATGCGGAACAAGCAATAGAGAGTTATCTCTCTTCCACTCCATCGGTCGATGCGTCCGAGTAGAAGAGAGACAGCGGCAGCACACAACCTATTCAATGTTTTCTTATGACGTTATCACGTAAAACTTTCGACCGTAAGTCGAATTTACAGACATTTTTTTTTACCGTGTGGTCATCCTCATGTATGCCCTCTGTTTGGGGAGAATGCGGGTACGTTCCCGTGGGATAATTCCCGATCGCTAGGTATAGATCAATTATTGATGCTATTCTCTTTCCAGGACATATCAGCTGACTTAGCACAAGTATCCCTGGAGGAATCTGGCATAGTGCTGGAGGAGCAAGGAGTATGTGGTGGAGTGGCTCGCGGGAAGGACGCGCTGACTATGTTGGACAACCCGGCCACTAGGAGCCAGGTCATCGACCAGCTTGTCGAGGTATGTGTGAGGAGCACTCATAAGCCATAACGGGTGCACAAAGACTCAACTTTAAGAAAACACGTTTTTTGTGTAATAACATAAATTTAAACGCCCCCACGACCCCTGCACACACGGCCACACATTGAGCTATACATAGCCAGTATAGGCTGACTTCTGATTGTACGAAAACCTATATGTTGCGAGGTCAACTAAAACTGGAAATGTATAGCATGCACATATTAGTACAATGTTTTGCGTCCGCTACTTTGAGCAAGCACTACCGCAAACAGTAAGTTTTCACACCAAAAAATAAAAGCGGTTTTCCAGCAATTTATATTTCTGTAATACTACTTAGTTTGTTGTACGGACGACAACAGGTCAACCAACCCGATACTCAAATATTCCCAATCAACTTTGAGCCTTAATGCTTTATCGCTAAGGTTGAAAATCTAATACAGAAATTTGACAGATTGTAGTAGCTTGATCTGTACAGAACGAATGAATGAATGAATTCACGGCCATGTGACATGTCTTTTTATACCTTTGCATTTAGAAGCCCTACAGAAGCCCTTCCTCTAGAAGCCCGAGTACAAACGTAGCTTTAAATATTGATTTTGGTTTTTGAAACATTTTGAGCCAGTTTGGTTTTCGAACTCTATTATGGACTAATAATATAATATGAAGCGGAAACTAGGACTTCCAAAGTAATTTCTTTCAATTTAATAACTTCCCAAGTCTCTTTGATAGAATTTCAACTTTATCCCGGAAGTATTAAGGTTGGGTTTGGTTTTGGTTTTGGGAAAATTTGACAGTTTCGAGTACCTGCTGGCGTCTGTACCAAGAAGTTAACTCTCCGTGGAATAGACTTCAAAATAAGTGGCATAAAGTTTTAAGGTTGGACTGACGTTAGAGCTTGTTTTGTAATGAGACCATGAGGGTTGAGGAACAGGGTGCAAAGTTCAGTCATCCTTCATAGATAAGGAAGGATCCTCCGACCAGACAGGTGTCGTGTCTGGTGGACAAGTGTCCGACGATTGATGTCGAGACGTTGTATGCAGGGTTATTTTTGAAAGTCAAGCCAAATTTATGCATGTGGTACAGATCATCAGATTGAACAATTTTCTCCATGGGACCAGTATCGTAATCTCGAAAAATTTGTTCACTGTCCCATAGAAAACTTCAAAACCTACTCGACCTAAACTTATGGGACGGTTGAATTTTTATTAGAGACTAGCTGCCCCGACAGATTTCGTCCTGTCAATATTTTTTTCTCCCCGTAAGAACCATCCTCGTACTTCAAGGAATATTGTAAAAAAGAATTAGCGAAATCGGTTCAGTCGTTCTCGAGATATGCGCTTGGCAAGACATTTGGCGATTCATTTTTATATTATAGATTACGATGCTGGTCCCACGGAGAAAATTTTTCAATCTGGTGGTCTGTACCACACCCTTAAATTTGGCTGGTCTTTGAAAAATAACCTTGTATATTCTAGTTGCGCGGTAATTCTGCTTGTGCGATGTAGGATTACGCGTGACGTCAGTGATGCTCGCATGATAACTTTTTTTAAATGATGTAAATTAGTGCTTGACTGCGATCCCGCCTGATGGTAAGCGGTGATGCAATCGTTGATGATAAAGCGCACTAGTTTATTATGAGCCTATTCACTCTAGCCTTGAAGACACTTAAATTGTATTCAGACGGGAAGACCGTCGCAGGCAAATTGTTCCAGTCCTTCTATGTACGCGGTATAAAAGACGAGGCGAAACTCTTCGTTCTGATCGTAGTGGTGTCAACAAAGGGTGGATACTCGCCGTACGACGGGTCGTCGGAACGGTGATGACGGAATTAAGTCATGTAATTCCCGCACACTCTCCAAAATGCATCCTATAGAATATCGAAAGGCTAGCTACCCTTTATTCACAAAAAAACTGGAAACAATAATTTAGACTTATTCCAACTCAACTTCCTCAGTTGGAATCATTCCTGAAGATGCGCCTCTACGAGACCAACACATCAGGAGACAGTCACTCCTTCAGCTTGCTGCAGCAGCTGCCCACCGAGAGCGCGGCGGCCCTCACCGCCATGCTGGACGCCGTGCAGGTCGCCACCGGCAAGATGACCGCGCCCGAGATCAACCACCTGCACAATGTCAAACACTCGCCTAGGTTTGTGTTGTATAACTGAGATTTATCTCACTCATGTGCTTAAGAATCATTTACACGATGAGTATAAACATTTAAGTGCGATAATAGCCCTTTTTTATCGTGGGGACCCTTTTTTTTGTGGGGTGGAAAATCATCAAATGACTTCTCCCGCTCTGGGCGGAGCGGAAGGGCGTGTCAGACTTTTACTGACTAAAACCCACCCCTGTTCCTTCACCTGCCTATGCGCCCCAGGGACCCCGGTTACTCTTTGGTACGCTCCACAGCCCTG
>VKGM01005849.1:9025-19112 GCA_007844875.1 Busseola fusca | reverse complement strand
CAAAAACTATTATTGGGACTCAATTCATTTTTTTTTTTTTTAATGGGGATACTTATTGTGACAGACGGGAAACTACGGAACCCTACACTGAGCGTGGCCCGACACGCTCTTGGCCGGTTTTTTTTTCCTTTTGGGCACCCTTTGTACACAGATAAATAAAATAAAGATATGTGGCGTCACGTATTGTACATTTGTGTACGCACCTTAAAATACGTGGCGATTTATTTCAGATAATTATCCATATAATGTTGGCAACACAAAACATACAATCTGGGTAACCACAGCATTCCTGAAGTAGCATCGCTCTCTCGCTTGCCAACAGTCACGGGACACGGACTAGATAAGTCATTAGTTTATTTTGTCCCTACTAGTGTTAACTAGTTACAGTGTACCTAACTTGAAACTGTAATACGTGTGTGCCGATTACAATATTATATACTACAAGTTAAAGTTTCATTTCCGCTCTTCGATAACAACTTCACCTCCAATACGCGTAAGAGAAGACAAGTGGAATGCCTTCCACTTATGTTTCCAAATATGCAATAGTTACAGAATCTTGTAAACAAAAAACATTATGTTACTATTCTATAGTTGAGGCATTTCGGAAACTCACCCATAGAACTAGTTCATCAAAATTCAATACAATGTAAATATTACAAACCTGATCGCGGAAGGTTCTCTCGTAGGGAATGGTGACGGATGAGTCCAAACTGCGGTGACGAATGGTGTTGTTGCCCGGGGTCACTAAGAAATAATATAATTATATTAACATTTACATTATTAATGGCAGATAAGAAAGAACCAACAGAAGATGGGCTGCAGTCCTTGTGCAGTTATTATAAATCACTGTCAAAATCACAGTGATCTTTATTTTCGTTACAGTAAGGTTGCTTCTGTCAGAGGCAAAGTAACTGGGATTGGACCGCAAGGATATTTTCTACGAGTCTACTAGAATCGAAAAACCAAACATGATTAAGTTGATAAAACGTTTGCCCAATGCTGGGTTTCAAGCCAATTTCGCGTAGTGACAGTTGATTTTGGAATTCTGTTCTCAGAGCAACCAAACCTCGGTATGACATAGTTACTCACGCCCAGTGGTGAATTTGTCGAGTTCCACCATGGCCCTCCTCTGCTCGTCGAAGGCGAGAGGCTCTCCGTTCTCGTTGACAGTGGGCGCCATGAAGATACGCACGGTGCCCATGAGGTTCTGGCCCGACGTGTTGTTGACCTCGATACTGTGAGGGACAGACAACACAAAATACTTATTTCACTCCTCTTGTTCAAAAAGACCGTCATTGTAGCAGACCAGAACGAGGACGAAATAGCATATCTTCCTCTAGGGGAAAAGGTTTATTTTTTATTTTTTGTCTGTTACCTAAAAGCCTACAAAAACGAAAAAGTCTTTATTAATGCGTAGAATAATCATGAACGAAGACTTGAAATCATAAAAAAGAAGAACGTTTTTTTTAATAAAACTAAAAGCGGCGATCTCTTCAGTACAATGCGTGCATTGCGTTGTGGCTACAAAAGAAATTTTTGTTGAGGGTTTGTTTGTATAAGTGGGTGTTTTCTATTTGTCCGCGTAGAAAATTAGTACCCGGCAGGGCACGGGTCCCGCAGGTGCAAAACCAGGTAGAGCACATTATAGCAAGTTCGCCGACCGGCAGTAACAAGCCGCTACTCACACATAGTTGAACTCCTGGTGCTGCAGGTGTGTGAAGCGGGCCAGCACAGAACCCCGGGGTGTGAAGTCCAGCCCCCTGCCCAGCTCCACGGTGCTGAGCTCCCAGAACGTGCCGAAAGTGTTGTTCCCGGCCGGACCCTCCACGGTGATACTGGACACGCGGACACCGGCGAAGTCCAGCTGGAAGATCAGAGGAACTGTTTTAGCAACGGTACTCCAGAATCGGAAAGGAACACAAAATAAGGGATCGCGGTGAAGCCCAGTGCTTCACCGCATTCATAACATTAAAAAAAAAATACAAATCCCCATATGCAATAATTCTTAGATCTGGAACTACCATCTGTTTTTTTTTTTTTTGGTGGGGTGGGAAATCATCAAATGACCTCTCCCGCTCTGGGCGGAGCGGAAGGGCGTGTCAGACTTTTACTGACTAAAACCCACCCCTGTTCCTTCACTTGCCTATGCGCCCCAGGGACCCCGGTTACTCTCTGGTACGCTCCACGGCCCTGGGGCTTTAATGTCAAGCTTACGCATATTTTTTTTGCTTATGGTGGCTTTTAAGATTTAACAAAACATCGTTTCTTTATTGCCATCATCTGCCTCGCCTTTTCCACAAATATGTTTGGGTCGGTTTCCAGTGTAACTGGATGCGGTAGAATACTTAATGAAGAATTTTGTATATGATGGATGAATAAACAATTTCACATAAAGCGACTGCCTGTCTGACCCCCGCAACCCAGTTATTGGGTAATACGATACCTTTTGGTAAGATTGGTTGTCAGACTACGACTGCCAAAGATCCGCCAATAACAACCGGGACCTGTTGTGCCCGGTTGTTATTGGCGGATCTTACGTTATGTACTTTCCGAGGTATGTAGGGGTCTCGATATTTGACGACAGGCACCCATCCATAGACCACCCGCGTCAAACGTAGCTTAACTTGATCTATCAACCTGTGCTGCTTTATTATATTGTATGACAACAAAGACAAAAATGATTTGCTAAATCGCAAAAAAATGTTTTGCTTAATCGTAAAAGCCGTGCGAAGCAGGGCGGGTCGCTTGTTAACTGCATAAAAAACGTGTTCGTTTTCTTGTTTTAACTAACAAAACGTTTTTGGCAATAAAAAAAAATTGGTTAATCGATACGCTATAATTATGTATTGGTAGCGGATAGCGGTTTTTTTTTTTGTGTGGTCGTATTGGACCCTATATGACCTTTATGTATATATTAACTAAATGTCCTGATTCTCATCGTAATTTGAATAAATGACTTTTGATTTTAGGCTTTCTAAAGAATAAATTAATAATATACTATTGGCGGTTTCGACAAAACGACTTACAAAACTATGTTCTACTATATTCCCTATTAGTGTGATCAAAGCCGCTGTTTTTTTTTTGTACGCTATCTTTGCGTCTTTTAAAAGTCAGATTATGTACCTAATAATAATAAATGTAAAGAGGAGAGTGTGGCGTGAAAAAAACAACAGTAAACGTAGGTAAAGTGATAGGTAATACGGGCTGGTGTCCGCAACTTCACGACAATGCGCGTATTTTGCGTACAGAAGTAAACGTCAAACCCATGACGTGTTACTTTTATTAGTAAAATCAGTTCGAAGAGTTTTCACATGTACTATGCAAACAGAATCTTTCTAAGACGCTTAGGTTGCCGACACACACACACCACACACACACTCACACTCACTTTAATTTTTATTACAACAACAAATATTAAAAACAAAAACCAAGGCCAAAAGCGTGTCGGGCCACGCTCAGTGTAGGGTTCCGTAGTTTCCCGTCTGTCACCATAAGTGTGGCCCACTTAAGTGTTAAAGAGAAAAAAAAACTGAATTCAGTCCCAATAATAGTTTTTGTAACAAAAGAAGAAACATGAAAAAAAGCGGAAAATTAAACCCCATCTGACCCGAGTTTTGAACCCGGGTCCTCTAGATTCATGACCGCCACAATTACCATTGAGCCACCGTAACTTACGAAATGACGACGAAATTTACCTTTATTTAATTGTAATTTTTATTGCGATTTTTTTATTTAAAAGGAGATACCTTCAGAAAAATAAAATATGTAAACTAAGACAGGAATATATGGTTAAATTAAGTTTATAAATTATTTTGTACTATTTTTCAAAAACTGTTAAACCCATCAAGTTCGAAATAATTTTCCTAGAAAGTTTATATAAAGTTCTACTTTTCATATTTTTTAAACTTATGGTTCAAAAGTTAGAGGGGGGGACACAATTTTTTTTCCTTTTGGAGCGATTATTTCCGAAAATATTAAGATTATCAAGAAATGATTTTAGCAAACCCCTATTCATTTTTAAATACCTATCTAACAATATATCACACGTTAGGGTTGAAATGAAAATAAAAATCACTCCCCACTTTACGTGTAGGGGAGGTACCCTAATAAAACATTTTTTTCCACTTTTTATTTTTGCACTTTGTCGGCGTGATTGATATACATATTGGTACCAAATTTCAGTTTTCTAGTGCTAACGGTCTCTGAGATTATCCGCGGACAGACAGACAGACAGACAGACAAACAGACATGGCGAAACTATAAGGGTTCCTAGTTGACTACGGAACCCTAAAAAAGGGATTAACACTATTCGCACCTCACTCTAAGCTCACTTCTCTCAACTCTTCACGGTGAGAGTTCGGCCTCACGGCACCCACTTATTAGATTAAAAAACTCTATGCATGTGTTTCGTCGTCCAAGATACCACAGTGTCTCAAAACTAAAATCTATGACAAGTGTGTGTTGCCAGTGATGACATACGGGACTGAAACGTGGTCGCTCACAATGGGCCTCATACGAAGGCTCAATGTCACATAAAGAGCGATGGAAAGACCAAAGTCACCGACATAGCTCTTAGAGTCGCTAAACTTAAGTGGCAGTGGGCGGGGCACATTGCACGTAGAACCGATGGCCGATGGGGCAGTAAGGTTCTGGAGTGGCAGCCACGTACCGGAAGATGCAGCGTAGGGAGGTCCCCAACAAGGTGGACCGACGGCCTGGTGAAGGTCGCGGGACACCGATGGATGCGGACAGCGCAGGACCGGTCGTTGTGGAAAGCCTTTGTCCTGCAGTAGACCTCTATAGGCTGAGAAGTAGAAGAAGATGCATGTGTTTTATACTATAATACTTTGCAATGTTGGAAATTTAGTTCCTTCTATTTGAACAATAAATCTATAGTGTGTACTTAATGTCTAGACCAACGATGAAATATTTCTTTCATAACCCGACTTTTCCTTGATGGATTGCAAAGGGGTACAATTTACCCCAAAAAACATGAGAATAAAAATTCACTTACACGAGTAGTGATGCTTTAGTATTCTCCCCTCGTTTTCTGTTTCCCTTACACGATTCATCAATTATGATATTACATAAAACCGTATAAGCTTCTAGCTTCTCGTATGTTCATGTTTTTTTGGGGAAAATACCTGAATTTCTTCCTACCAACGTAAATACCGTACATATTAAAAGTTTATCTTCATAATGTTATCAAGTAGTCTTTGTCAAAGTTCTGTGAAGTTTCTCTGAATAAAGTTACTTATTAATTATTTATGAGATTCCATCTCTCAGGTTTAGGTTCAGCTGGGTTAATGGCGGGATCACACGGGTTCAGTTCATAGTTGATAGAGCTGGAATTTTATACAATTTTAGTGTTTCCTAGCTTTTTCCCGTGGCTTCGCCCACGTGTTTGTCGGAAAATATCCCACCGTAACATACTACGGAGATTAAAAGTGCCTTCCGTGTCCAGGTTATGAACTATTTGTGTGCCAACTCCGTTCCAAATCCATTAAACTGTTTTTGCATCAATCCGACGTTATAACAAATGGAAAAAAATATGTTTTCTTCCTTTCCATACCTAGAAAGAAAGAAAGAAAATACTTTTATTTGCGGTAAACATTTCGCATAAAAAAAATACAAAAAAAAAGAAATAGTTAAGGGAAACAGGACTCAGCATTATGCTGCGACCCTATGCAAGACAGAGCCCCAGCGCTGGTTTTCAGCGACAGCCGGCGTCGACGTAATGACGTCGTCTGGTGCAGCAAACAATGGGCGCTGAACCAGTACATCGTACTTGAAGAAAAATATTATCTTATATATAAAATTCTCGTGTCACAATGTTAGTTACCATACTCCTCCGAAACGGCTTGACCGATTTTTATGAAATTTTGTGTGCATATCGGGTAGGACTGAGAATCGGCTAACATCTATTTTTTATTTATGGCAAAACAACGTTTGCCCGGTCAGCTAGTCTAATATATAAAATTCTCGTGTCACAATGTTAGTTACCATACTCCTTCGAAACGGCTGGACCGTTTTGTATGAAATTTTCTGTGCATATCGGGTAAGTCTGAGAATCGGCTAACATATATTTTTTAATTATTTTTTTTTTTGTTTGGTAAAACAACGTTTGCCCGGTCAGCTAGTAACACTATATAATGTTATTATTCGATACGATTAAACTGGTCATCATTATTATTTTAACTGCAAGTTATACAGGGAAAAATAAATTAGCTAGCTAAACTCATCTGCAGGCGTAGTCTAAACACGTCAAAATAAAATTGACAGTTTTATTTTGTTTTGCCGCTTTTGGCCAAGTAATATAATAACAGCCGTACAGATCGATCGACAAGCTACGCTTGCGGCGATTGGTCCGTTCACGGCTTACCATCTTAACGTACCAAGACCCCTCCGTCCCTCGGAAAGCATGTTTTGCCGTGGGTCTCGGCTGTCATTCGTGAATTTGTGACAATCGTTACTTGTCGTCAGAATCCCGAAAGTCTGACAAACAGTCTTACCAAGGGGTATTGTATTACCCAGTAACTGGGTTGTGGTGGTCAAGTAGGCAGACGCTCGCTCGCGACTGGTAGCCGTTCCCTACATAATAGGGAAAAGGCTAGGAAGACGATGATTGATAAGTTTTTTTTTTAGGGTCAACTTGTTGTGTTGTTACTTCAAGTAGGAGTTGAGAAAATCGGTATCCTTTTTATTTTATCAAGCAATTAATACCTACCGATAAAACTAATTAATACTACTCAATAAAATATAAAGAAGCAATGAGTGTATTTAGTTTAACGAGTAAAAATATAAAATCAATTTCATGCTAAGAGAAACAATATTTGATGGTGTGTTCGGTGAACTAATTAACTGGCCAATTTATTATGTAACGTTCAAAAGTAGTCTCGAATAAATGAAGAAGGTATCAATTGATCAGTCCGCGTACGAAAATTACTAGTAAAATAGGTCAATTAATGTTTTTCACGTACGGATAAATCCGCGAATTCATTGAAAACGGACAAAGATAAAATTCGATTTTTGACAGAGCTCTAGTTGCACATCAGCCAGGCGAAAAAATCACACCGTGAAAAGTCGAGTGACGTGAGCTGTCAATAGTGTCAATCACTTAGCATTAGTTGGAATGACCGCTCACTCCACGCTCACGTCGCCTACGTTTTCACGGTGAGATGGTTACAGAATCGCACTGCTGTTCTACGTGTACAAATGCACACAGATTGAATGTGACAGCCGGTCCTCTGTAACACACGCATTAGTGTGAAAATGCTTTTACGGAATTCCATTGCATGACACTCGTCACCCCTGTCAGGTAGATTTTTGTGTAGAAGTGTAAAGCTGAAAAAAACGTGACTATCAACTTGTACGTCTATCGCACGAATTTGTTTACACGAGGCTATCCAAAGGTACCTACAATTTAAAATGATTTACCTTCATTTTGCAAAATCGCTTAACTCATTAGTAATCCGCTTTTACAATGGAGCTTCTTTTACAAGAATACCTACTTTATAATAAGGCGTTCTCATCTCGTCGATTTAAAAAGAACATCTGATTTTTCTATTTGAAAACATAATAATACCGACTTTGTGGTTTTCATAACAATGATAGCTTATAATAACAAAAACATTACGATTGGCGTTACAAAGCGAATAACATCGTAATCTACTTGCAATAACTAACTGGTTAATCTTCGCTCAGTCCAGTTCTTAGTAAGCTTGTTTGCTAAAAGAAAATTATTTTCATAGGAAATTTGCACATTGTAATATTGCAAATATCATAATAATAAACGACTAGACTTCACTATGGTATATTTACATATTTTCGTTAGTGTTTTATAAAATTGAAGCCGGTAATTAGATACATAAATAATTACCGTAGATGTGTCTAACAATCTGACGGTTGGTAAAAAATGAAGGTGGATTAAAATGGTGATTTTGCTAAATGTATAACTTCCCAAACTTGACAATTATGACCAATCACTGAGACATTGGATCACAGATTTTCTATGACGTTTCTTCTGATAGCACAGTAGGTATCCTAAACCTCTTTGAGTATCAAACCTAAATAAGTACAAAAAATGGTATACTGACTCATTCATCTCGAAATATAACATACGATTACAAAGCGAAGAATCGATGAAACTCCGAAATTTCTCGATTTTATCCAACAAAATAAGTAGGTACTCAAGTATGTAAAAAGTCGGTCACCGACTTTTTCTCGCTCGAGGTATGGCCTATAATTACGATATTTAAGCGCTGTACAATAAGTTAGCTGCGCACATAGTTACAGTATCTATTTACGTTCTTAACCAATTAAAATATTCGCGAGTCACACAAAGCAGCAATTCAGTCAACACCTATTAATTGAATTGTATATATGTCACTATACAATTATGAACTTCGTTTAAACTGTCCAAAACTTGTGAACAGCAACAAACCGTTTACAATTTAACGCAATATTTTTCGATAGTTCTAGTAGTAAGCTGTTCATGGCATACCGACATCACCTTCATTATCAGCCTATAATATTCCCACTGCTGGGACACAGGGTGAGGGGGAGTGGGCCATAATCCACCACGCTGGCCCATTGCGGGTTGGTAGATGTCACATGTCTTCGAAGTTTTGGTTCTAGGACATGCCGGTTTCCTCACGATGTTTTCCTTCACCGTTTTGAGAGCAGTGGTGATGAAATAATTTACACAAAGTAAAGCGCCTGACGGGGCGAAACCTACGACCTACAACTTAGTCGCGGCCGATACCACTGGGCCACCATTGCTCTCTGGATCCCACCTTGGTCTAATAATAAAAAAGCCAAGTAACTGCGGCGAACTTGGAAATATTTCTCGCAGGGCGCTGCCACGGCATCGCTCGCTTCGCCCGCAGAGCTCACGAACAGTCACTGTTCTAACCTAACCTATTCTGTATGAGATTCTGTTAGTAACTGCAACCAATTCGGCAAACGCCAAGACCGACAAATCCGGGACGGTTTACAATTTTACGGGTG
Source organism: Busseola fusca (assembly GCA_007844875.1). Taxonomy (NCBI): domain Eukaryota; kingdom Metazoa; phylum Arthropoda; class Insecta; order Lepidoptera; family Noctuidae; genus Busseola; species Busseola fusca. The sequence goes on along the minus strand of VKGM01005849.1, from coordinate 10,103 downwards.
ATAAAATTAAACAGATTCTAAACCCTGTCGGTAAGTGCGAGTTCGTTCGTTCATTGACGGTTTGACATGGACAAATTATAAATTATAGAAAATTAATTCGTTATATTATTAGCAGGATGGTACTGTTCACAATTTATCGAAAGTTTGCTTTCATCTAACTATTAAAATAAGCTGAAGTACTTATCTACCTACTTAATGAAACGCTAATACTTGTTTGTTATTTTTAGTCTGGAAAAATAAATAAATAAATGTATTTTATATATGTGAGCACGTATTGCTCTACTAGCGACGCCCCGCGGTTTTAACCGCATAAGTTTTGATCCCGTGGAAATATCTGGATAAAACTATCCTATGTGATAATTCTGGCTATAAACCATCCGTGTGGCAAATTTCATCCAAATCCGTTCAGTAGTTTCTGCGTAAAAGTTTAACAAACATACACACAAACTTCCACGGTTATAATAATAGTAGGATTATTGTTTTCAGGAACCTCATTTCAGTACATTTAGATAATAACGCTGTAAGACTGCATTCATCATTTCACCATCGTAAAAATTGCTACTGCAAAACCATAGTATTGAAGCTGATATTTCCCCAGAGAGTTTTGTTCGCCTACAATGTAGAAAACGCAGTATAACAATAAAGCTTATTCTCAGAGGTTTAGTAATATGTCCTTATAAGCATTGAAGTGTTTAAACGAATTAAGGAGATTCATTCTGAAAACAATAATGCCCAAACGCTCAGTAGAATACAAGGAATTCCTCCAAACGGTATACGAAATTGTATCTACGTGTTTACGATACATTTACAGAGATAACGATTTCGATTCATCCCTCGCTCAACCACTTAGTAAAGGGCTTTATTTGAAAAATAACAATAGTTAGCGCGAGGAAAAATATCTCTTACAAAGTGGTCAGCTTACTGGGTTCGGCGTGTTGGGTTTTCCTTTCACTCTCTCACATAAAAATAGATAACCTTAATGGAACTGAAAAAACTATATATATAGCACAGAATAAACTAGAAACTAACTGTATAATATATACAGGGTGGCGATAAGGTTATCTATTTTATATATATA